>CAEGAE010058309.1:0-10646 GCA_903067095.1 Girardinus metallicus
AGGTGGGGAGACATTTTCAGAGTCCTTCAATAGATGCAGTGTTCAAAAACACTATTTTTTGTGGTATATTTTTTAGTGACCTGAGACCCCAAAATGCACCGAAGTCAGAGAATCAGCCGTTTGTTGGCTGTTCTGACGGCATAATGTCAGTTTTCAAACATCGCTAATCTAATGAACCGTTAAAAGACAATTACGTTGATTAATTGTTTGCATCTCTAAACCTAATGTAGCTTTATCTGTTATCTGTAACATGGATTTACTCTGAATTAGAGGAACCTGTTCAGCAGTGTTTCATGTTAGCTGTATTTCTGTTGAGAAAACTGGAATATCTTCCTTTACAATCTAAATTAATTGACTGTTTTCTGTATTGACCTGTAAATGGATTTCCATAGCGTTTGATTTCACAACTGAAGGAATGAAACTGGTTAATTATTTTAAATGTTGGCGTATTTAAAACCAGATTCCACAGTGAGTTGTTTCTCTCCCAGGAATGGCTCACGGCTCGGTGGTGGCGGGCGTGATCGGCGCAAAGAAACCGCAGTACGACATCTGGGGGAAGACGGTGAACCTGGCCAGCCGGATGGACAGCACCGGCGTGAGCGGCAAGATCCAGGTTCCCGAGGAAACCTTCCTCATCCTGAAGGAGCGAGGCTTCGCCTTCGAGTACCGCGGCGAGATCTACGTCAAGGGCATCAGCGAGCAGGAGGGCAAAATCCGAACTCACTTCCTGCTGGGCCGGGTGCAGCCCAACCCGCTCATCCTGCAGCCGCGCAAAATCACGGGCCAGTACTCTCTGGCGGCCGTGGTGCTGGGCCTGGTGCAGTCGCTCAACCGGCAGAAGCAGAAGCAGATTCTCAACGAGAACAACAACTCGGGCATCATGAAAGGCCACCACCACTACAACCGCAGGACGTTGTTGGCGGCCGGTGGGGCCGAGGTGGGCGGCGGCCATCACGCCGAAGCTCCGGATAAGACGGATCTGTCCTGAGGCGCCCGGCAGAGTTTCGGCTCCGCGCTGATTCCTTACAGGCAGAAGTGCTCCGAAGGCACAGATCCCGTCTGGTTGGGTTAAACCTTGGTGGGTGAAGCGTCCGACCGTCGCTCTTAAACTCTGACCGGTTTGGAAACAATAAGGCGCTAATTGTACGTTAAACTTTGGCTGATTTAGGGCTTTTCAGAGTTATGGGGAGAAAAACAGTTTCCATCAGAGTCGAATGCACATGATCAGGTAGCGCTGATCATATCCATTCACTTAATGAGCAACATGAGCAGAAATGCATCTAGAAAAACAACAACTGGCAGTTTGAGCTGTGGGTTAATGTCATGCCAGGTTGTTGATGCCTGAACTCTTTGAGTCTGTCGTTCTTCAGAGCAGTTGGAGGGTGAAGCAGCAACTGGTTAATTCCTGGTTCAAGATTTTAAAATTGTCGGCCAATTTTCAAAACGTGGCGGTAAAATATCTTCGCTATAACAGGTTTGGTCGTACAGTTCATCCAGCAACAGACAACATTCAGACGGGAAATTTCAGAAAACCTCCAGATCAAACGTGAGTTCAGAGTAAACAAACATGGCCGACATTTAGCAGAGTAAAACCCCTCTGACGTCCTCCGGACCTTCTGGTGCAGATGTTTGACCTTCTGTGTTTCCGTCGCCTCGCTTTCTGATTGGCTTCCTGCCACATTCAGCAGGCTGTGAACTCGTTTGACCTCTGGGAACGCCACACGCTGCGATATCGGGCCCCGACGAACCAACATGTCGAATATCAACGATTTTAGATCAGAGCGGATCAGATCACACAGCAGGATTATCGCTTAAAGAATAAAAACTTCTCTGAAGGGGAAATTATGATAAACATTCGGTGAACTAAGTAAGAGTAACGTTTAAAAATATTTGGACTTTTGTCCTGAAGTGGCAACATTTGGTAAAACACACCATCATATCACCACAAACGCCTCACACCGACTGTCCAGCAGGTGGAGCCGGTGGAGGGCTGCTGATGATTGGGACCTGGTGGCCTGGTCAGCCATTAAATGAACTTTGACCTCCTCTACATACCAACGTCTCAGTAGAATTAAACGTGAGGTCGGTTTGACCCGAACCGGGTCATCAACAGGGAAATGAGCCGACTGTTCACAGCAGGATAATAAAAAAGGAAAGAATGGATGTGTGTGACGGCCTAGTCAAAGTCCACAACCTTACAAACAGACGTGTTGAACTGCAGACAGTTAAAGTTGCTGCTGAAACCGGTTCTGAATCACAGCTTCACTTGGGTTTTGTTACAATAAACGGTTGGAGACTTTATTTCTCCTCATGACTTTATTCCATGTTTTCAGTGGGAAATGAATGTAAACTCATGTTTAGTTTTGGTTTATTAAAGGGCGGTTTGGACATCCGGCAGAAGAGACTTTTATTTTGAAGTTTTCATCATGAATGTCTAAAACTGAACGTTCCTCCGGTGTGTTCGCTGTTCTCCACAAGCTCCGCCCACTTCGGTTTAATCCAGCCAATGAGGTTTGATCTTCGTCCTGCGCAGCTCTGCTTTCTGTGAATGTTTGTAGAACTGGAAACTTTAGAGGAGATGCTGGGGGACGGATGGGTTACTGGGAGGACTGGGAGGACTGGACGTCGCGCTCCGTCTCCAAACTGATGATCCGGGACTTTCCCCAACGTTCCTGCTGCCCGTTCCCGTTTTTATCTCACCTGCGTCGGACCCGTTCACACCTGACCCCTGCCCTTTGACCTTTGCCCGGTGTCGATGTTTCTTTTTTGTATTTCTTTTATATTTGGAACACAATAAAAAGGGGTCTAATTTTTTATAGAAGCAACACGTCTGCTTGTTTTGATTCTTCACCTCTTTCATTCAAACTGCAGTAGATAAACGGAGAAAATAAATGATTCATCTGAAGAAAATAAGGTGAGAAAAACTAAGAGTTCCCATATTTAATTTATTTATTTTACAAAAATTAAGGTTTTACATGCAACAAAGTTTTAATCAGTGTTTGGATTATTAAAATGCTTTAATTATTCCTGCAGTGCTATAATTATTATATTTTGGCTTTAAACAAATCCAGTTTAAAACAAATTGTTTTAATGTCATTATGTCACCTGTTAAACTGTTTCTCCAACATTAAACTTTTATTTTAGAAACTTGAGGACCAAAACGTAAACAGGAAGTTTGAAAGGGAAAGATTCACTTCTGGAGGAAATTTTAGTTTTTTGAAGCAACAAGTTGGAACTTTTATGTTATTTCTCTGAACAGATCAAATCAACTGCATTAAATTTGAAAGGTGATTCTGTCCAGGTTTGAATTTTATTACCGGGTTAAGAATCATTTCAGCAGCTTCCTGTGTGTCGTAAAAAACGCGCTGCTAAAACTTTTTAATGTAACTGTTGTTAATCGGATGCGGCCTGTAGTTTGTACATCTACCCACTAGGTGGCAGCAGATGTCCAGTCAGGCCAACGCATCGCCTGGTTTCCAGAAAAGGTTCATCCTGCTGAAGTCTGAGGCTTTAAGCTTTTATGTCACCGTGTTTACACGAAGAATGACGTGAAAACAGATAGAAAGTGATTTGATTTTATTTTATTTTCTGGAAATCAATGTTTTCTGCTTCCTTTTCTTGAGTCTGATGCTCCAAACAGAAACATCAGTGACGAGTAAATCAGGAAATCAAAGCAGGAGGAATTGATTCTTCCTCTCTTTCCTCCCCTCTGTATGGATTTTCTGTTAGACAAGAAGGAGGAGGAGGAAGCAGCAGGAACGGCAGATGTGGAGGATGGGGTTGCCATGGTGACGCCGGCCTGTTGAGCCTGCAGTGTTTGTGTCTTTATTACTGGCTTTATAAATGCTGGAGTGGAGGGAAAAACCGCTGTTGGATCTGTGCAGCAGCATCAGAACCTGAAGCCGAGAGGCACCAACAACCGACCCGGCAGGGATCCGGCAGGGATCCGGTAGGGATCTGGGATCTGTCCAGAGCTTCATTATGATCAATTAACCCTAGAAGAAACACAATGCAGCTGGAAAACGCATAAAGATAAAAAAAAAAAAACTGCATGAAAGAGCCGAATATGACAAAAAAAAAAAAAAAAAAACAGACGAGTCAAAACAGACATAAAAAAATCAGAATCGGGAAACAAATTCATAAAGATCCTGCAGTCAGAGATTCAGAAAACATTTCAAAAAACACAAAGATCCTCAGAGAGACGTCAACAAACACAAAGCTGAAAGGAAAACATGTGGCGATATAAATAATCAAATTATTTTTCAGTCTCTACATTTATTATTTTCTAAGAAATTTTTACATTTTATTGTGTTTTTCATCTTATTTTCATTTTTAATCTCGTCACAGTTATGGTACTAACTTCATGTCTTGCACTTGTTTACACACAACATGTGTGATAGAAATAAAGCAAACTAAAATATAAATGTGTTAAGAATAAACAAAAAAATTAAGTTAAATATTGCTGTAAAAAAGCTCAAATATTTAACAGAAAATGTACAACAGTTTGTCTTGAATCTTGAATGATTTACATAAAGAAGCTTCAGCCACTTTTATTCTATAAACATTCAGACAAACTATTACAGGCAGCAAAAGCTGCAGAAAAACAATCTAAAATGGTTGATAAAGTGAACGTAGAGTAAAAACCTAATGTTGGAGAAACTATTTTAGTCTTAAACCATCAGTTGAGCTTTAAGAAGCGACTGTTTCTCATCTTGGATGAACAGAAATGTCCACTTCGCAGTCTGAAGTTCCCACAGTCAGTGGAAAATCTCTGCTGTGGATCCTCCACCTGGGATACTTTGCAGAGTGGAAATCACCCGCAGTAAATCCTCCCAGCCATTGTTCTCTGTTTGACAAATTACCCCCTGCTGGCTGCTGTGAGGAGCAAAGTGCTCACCTCAAACATCCTCCGATCAGCGGACCTGCAGGTATTCACCCCGGTTCCTGGAAAAGATCAGGTCTCTCTGTGTGGTTTGGTTTCATTTACTTTACAAATCAACCTTTAAATCTGGGAACAACTGCAAACTTAAACCGAAAAAGAACAAAAAAAAAAAATAACTGAGATTAACTGAGATCCACAGCAAAATATCTCTACACTTTAGAATAGCAACAGAAACTGATTTGATGAGAAAGAAAAACTGTTTTGGAGGAGATTTCACTGTGAGAGGATAGAGTTAGAGAAGGATCTCCAAATGTCAAAGGCTGAATTTTACCCATTTGTAAAGTAGAAATTCAGATTTCGAGGCACAAATGGAACGTAGTTACCAAGGACGAATATTTACGATGTCAAGCTTGATGGCTAGAGGCAGTAAACTGTGGTGTTCAACACATATTTGATCGATTGTCCTGTCCTTCATTAGAAAACAAACTAAAAATGAAGTTACTTTTGAAATGCTTTAGCAATAGATTGAACACTTAGAAGGAAATGAAATGATGACACGTTGTAAAGTGTGTTGGTTTAACTGTGTTTCAGGCTGTTTCCCCTCCTGATACTCGGATCGATTCGGGATCAAAACTGCAGCATTTGCGCTGAGCCAAAACAACCAATTTGAAAAACCTGTTCCCCTCCTGGCCTGTGGGGGCGCTGCACCGAGAATCACTGAAGGAAACGACACAAAAACCTCTGAAGACGCTGAGCGCAGCTTCCTTCTTCACCAAATGGAACCAAAATGGAGGCGTCGGATTTTAGCCGTTGGAGGATTTCTCCTGGTAAAAGACCCGCTAACCCGACACTTGCGTGTTTGTTTTGGTTGTATTTTCCCAGAATGCCCCGCGCTCTAGTCCACTTCCTGCTCTTTGGAGCGGTTACTTTTTAGTTGACTGGAACGTTATGTGGTATTTTTGGCGTATTTGAGCGGGTTGTATACAAGCTAGCATCGGTGCTATCAACTCAGAGAACTTGTGTTTATCAAAGATGCACCTTGATGACCAGAAATACCAAGATTTAACCTGTTTTGTCCGTTAATCTCTTTGTTTTGGGTTGTTCATCTCTGATTGGTTGGAGACTCAACCAGGCGATGACGCAGCTGAACGTCACCTGTGCAGGTAAAACATTAACAAAGTGATCTTAGCTTTCCTATAAATCACCCAACATCGTTTAAGTTATGGACTGCAGATTAAATTACAAAATGAGACTAAAAATCCCAGAAATTATAAAATATGTTTTCCAAAGTTGAAATAATAACAAATAGTTTCTGGAAGCGTCTTCAGACTCAACAGCCTTTTGATGCTTCAGGGTTGAAGCAAAAGCGTTTCTGGGGTAAATGAACCTTGACAAAGACAAATTAATGCATTTTAAACTTTTATTACGTATCGCTAAACAAAACATCACCAAAGATTTGACTTTAAATGGAAAAACAGAGTTTATAAGTAACCACAAATATATTTATTGATTAATTCTGCAGGGTTTTGGGTTGAGAATTAAGTCACAAATCTCCATATCGCCTTTAAAAATGTGTAAAAAATTAGGAGTTTTTAATTTCAGTGGATCTGGAATTTTCCTCCCACGTTGAATCTGAGGCAGCAGAGCGGATCTAATTCAGTCTGACGGGTTTAAAACCAGAGGAGGGGATGCAGTGAAAGTTGGGTCAGGACCGCCACCATGACAGGAAGTTAATTAGCAGCAGCAGGGGGCCAAATCTTTACCTCTGGCGCTCATTCGTTACGCAAAACGTTCACTTCTAAGACGGAAAAAAGTGATTTGTTTACTTTGAAGCTGCATTTCTACTTCAGCAGAGATCAACGCCATTTCTGCTTTTCTTCAGTCAGCAGCAGATCTCATTTAATCTGACGAAGCACAGAGATTCTGCGCTTCCTGAACTCGGTCTGCCTGTTTTTGTGCATTATTTACCTCCGCAGGTCGGATTCTTCCCTGGTTCAGCTTCCACAGGCCTGGAGGTGAGCGAATGAGTAAGTTTGATTTTCTCAGACTGCAAAGAGCTTCATAGGAAAAATACAGCTGAAGGAATATTTAATATAATAATGTTCATAGCTGTGTTTCTACTAATGACAGATATTCTGCTAACGTCAAAAACAATTTAGCAGTTGTAATGTTTCCATTGGATAAAAATCCCAATTGAGGTCACATGTGAATACCGTTTGTTCACATGGTAAGTCATTAAACATCAACCTCTATCACTTCCTGTCATCTTCTTTGTCGTTTCCACCTGCAGTAACATTCGGTTGTTGATCACTTATCCTGTCTCCAAAACATTTTGTCAAAAAACATTTTTTCTAAGTTGCTGTGTCCCCGTTAAAGTGAGTTTATTTTCATAATTCCAGTTTGTGCGTTTATATGGCCAATGGAAACGCAGCTGCTGAGGCTAAAATGTTTGTTTAAAAAAGAAAAACTAAAGTTGCTTTTTAAGATCAGTAGAATCCAACAATCGCGAGTAGATTGACTTTCACTCCTCAGCCCAGCAGCCTGGCAGGTTTTGTCTCTGAATGTCAAAACCAGAAATGTTCTGCAGAGTGAAGAGATTTTAAGAGCAGGTCAAGTTTGGCTCTTTAGACATGAACAAGAAGAAGATCTTAAGAAGCTGTTTGGTTTGTTTTTCTGGAGACTTCATCAAAAATAACTCCCAGATTTTATGTCTAAAACTTCAGGAGTTCTACTGAGCAACAGGAAGGAAACATATGAACAATAAATAATCTGAAAAATGTCTCCCATTATTCTGACCTTCAACAAGTAGAAACATTTTAATTGAGTGTCTGTTTCTGTCTGGTTCCAGCTGCACTCAAACACGTTATTTGAAGGTCCTGTGGTGTTTATTGTTGGACGAAGGACGCGTTGTCTCTGTCCTCTGCTGGAGGACGTCCCCTCCACCCGCTGAGCTGCCGCCGCCTCGTTTCAGGAAAAGGTCAGCGGTGCTTTTAAATGAACTTTACGTTGTTAATTTAGCTCTTCTCGTTACGTCTGTCGGCCGCCGCAGGATGTTTCTGTTTGCTTCTGACGCTGCGGCTCGAAACGCACAAACCTCCAGCCGCCGCCGGCGCCGCAGCTGAGCTCGTGTTGCCTTCTGCTGTCCGGATCGCAGCCCAGGAGAAACAGAGTCACTGCTGCAGCAGCAGCCGCTGTCCGGGCCGCGTCCCGTTGACATGGTTACTAACCGGTCCCATCCAGAGCCGGGCATGCTGGGAAACGATCAGAGAAACTCAAAACAATCAGATCAGCCGGTCAGACTCAACCCAAACCAACCAAACATGAAGTAGACGTCACATTCACCATGGCAACCGTCTCCTTCCCGCCGGCGATGCCGCTGAGTCGACCACAACGAGTCGACCGCCATCTGGGCCGGCAGGGCGAGGACACACTGACACACACACACACACACGCACACAAACGGCGCTGCACAAACACACAAGGAAACACACACTGCCTTCAACACACACCTAAAAACACACACTGCCTTCAACACACACCTAAAAACACACACTGCCTTCAACACACACCTAAAAACACACACTGCCTTCAACACACACCTAAAAACACACACCTAAAAACACACACTGCCCTCAACACACACCTAAAAACACACACTGCTTTCAACACACACCTAAAAACACACACTGCCTTCAACACACACCTAAAAACACACACTGCCTTCAACACACCCCTGCACACTGACAGAAACAGCAGGTAATCAGATCCAATATATCAGATCCATTGTCGACAGACACAGAATATTTCCACCAGAAATTTTGAGTATTTTGAATTATTGAAGTTTTTTAGAAATCCAGAACATTTCCAAGGTTTATCAAAATTTCTGAGTTATTTTCTTGCAAATTTTTGACTTTTCAAGCCCAAAAATTTTCTTGTTTCTTCGAGATTAATCTCAAAATTAAATTTATTTGTTCTATCAGATTTTTGACTCTTCATGCTCAGAACCTTCTAAGTTTATTTCTAGAAAATTTCTAGATTTACCTCCAAAGTTCAGAATTTTTCTCTCACAAACGTTTGACTTTTGGAGCTTAAAAATCTCATTGTTTCTGAAATTAATCTCAAAATTTCAGATGTTTTTTTTTTTCACAAATTCTTGACTATTCTGTTTCAGAAATGTCCAAGTTTAGTTTTTTTGCAAAGTGTCTGAGCTTTTGGCAGAAATGTGCTCCCGCTGTCTTACTTTTTATCTAACATGGCCCCCGCTGTTTAAACCGGTTCCAGCTGATTGAATGTGGGATAAAACTGAAGTGACGCCTGTGAAGCCTGACTGAGCGCGTCCTGTTACTGTTTGCAAACACAGCTTCCCCCCTCCGTCCTCCTCGTGACCTCTGGGGTCAAACCTTTCATTTCGGAGCGGAGCCAGCGCCGTGAGGACGGCGTGTTATGACATCCTGATGCTCACGCAGCAAATAAACCTTCAGAAACGAAACATGAGATCACAGAGGAATATTCTGGTTTTATTCCTGCAGTGAACTGCGACATGCAGCACTTGTTGCAGAAAAGCTGTGATGTAATCAGTTTAATCAGATTACAGCTGTTATAATGTTTAAATAGTAACTTAGCCTCTGATCAGCTTTGTTTACAGATAAATTGGTCCTTAAAGTGTTTTATTTATGTGACTGTTCAAATAATTAACTTAGCTGTCGTGACTCTGGGTCCATATCAAGTAACCGTGTAAAGAAATCTCATGTGTAATAATCTGTGCACATTAATCATAGTCTGTCTAACAGGATATTTGGTTCTGATTGGATGTTTATTCATTTCAGTGTTGCATTCGGGCGTCTGGTTATTTATTTGGATTAACCAACAGCTGTTCACAGTGGCGGCTAACTAAAAGGTTAGCAACGCTAACCCTAAAGCGCTAATCATAAACATTAGTTCTACACCAGCATGGTATTTAGCGAAAGCTAATGCTAAAGCGGTAAATTCAGCCATGTTTATTCCCACCGTATATCAATAACACAGCATTTGTTACGGCATAGCGCCATCAACGGGATCAGTTCTGTTACTGCACACCTAACGGGTACGGTCTCTCTTCAGGAAGGGATTCTTTGGACAAAACTTTCACTCGGTTTCAGTTTTGCTAACTCAGTCATTACCCTCTTCAAAATAAGAGCATGAATATAAACGTCTGACTACTTTCAGAGTCCTCAACAGTCAATAAAAACTTCAACACAGATGTCAAACTTTGGTCCAGATTTTAAAGAAAAATTAATTTAGAAGTGTGCTAAATGTTTTCAAAGCTAGCTAAAGCGCTAGAGCTCTGCTATTAGCATGTTAGCTGTTGAAGCCTTCAGATTAAGAACACGTGGTTGAGATGATGAAGGTTGTTTTAGAGCCTGATAACCTGAAGAAACGAAGGAGAATAAAGTTAAAATGTGTGACAGTTCAGTGTCCGTCCTTATCTGCATCATTAGCCTTCGTCTGGTTCTGGTTCTGACTCGGGCTGCAGTGACTCTGGGACATGAGTACCAATGTGGTTTTCGTTTTGTTTTTCAGAATTATAGTCGATGGCTGTTGAATTTAACTCTTTAATGGTTTTTTTACACATGGTTTTGGTATTTTTTAAATATATTTTTGTGTTGGGTTTTGT
The DNA here is from genome assembly GCA_903067095.1 of Girardinus metallicus. NCBI lineage: Eukaryota > Metazoa > Chordata > Actinopteri > Cyprinodontiformes > Poeciliidae > Girardinus > Girardinus metallicus. Next base: position 10,536 of record CAEGAE010058309.1, read on the forward strand.
TTCTAGTTGTTCAGAGACGCAGAAGGTGGTGTGTGTGTGTGTGTTGGTTCAGTGTGTGTGTTGGTTCAGTGTGTGTGTTGGTTCAGTGTGTGTGTTGGTTCAGTGTGTGTG
>CAEGAE010058310.1:0-62594 GCA_903067095.1 Girardinus metallicus
AAATAAGTATATATATTTTTAAATAAATTATCTTTAATGTGTTTTATTTGTATAGACACGTTTAAGTTATTGTTTACATACGGAAATTCTGCGCATGCGCACAATGCTGGAAGCCATAAAGGCTATTCTTTAGCTTGCCATCCATAGCCAAGTACACCTCGCTGCAGCAAACAGCAAAAAATGTAATCACGGTGTTTTGTGTGTCCTAACCTGTTCTAGGAAGCATAATAGGTCACCTTTTATCTGTCTGAGTAAAAGCAAAGTGATTTTGTCTCTTAAACCAGGTAATAATCAGTCAGATTCAGGTTTTGCAGTGATATTTTTGTTACACCTTCAGTCGATGTGATGAGTGACTTACATGACATCTGCTTTCTTTGATTGCCAGTCAGTAGTTCGCAGATAAGACACAAAATCTTCCTTGTTGATGTGGTATAAAGAACACCTTGGACTTCCTGGTTCTCCCCAAATTTGAACTCTCAGAATCACATATTTCAGTTTTGCATTAAGCTGTCTGTGATAAATAGGCAAAAGTGGAAATGTAAGTATTTGAGCTGAAGCACTGGCATTTGTCCAGCTACACTTCAAAAACATAAAATATCACAAAGTATTTCTGTCTACTTTCTAGTTTAAATATCGTGGTACACTTAACAAACACATAATTAGGTCTGTCACAATAATCAATTAATCGCATGATATATTAAAACAAACTCAGTAATTTCTAGTTTTGTGATTTATTGTTTTTCCCTTTCTACCAAAAACTGGAAGAGAAAAGTCTTCAGTCTGGAGTTTTGGTCTCAACTAAATCATTTTTTGAAGGATAATTTTGTTTCATCTTATTAGCTGTTTCTGTTGTTTTGTTTGTTTAATTTGGATATTTAAGCTGTTTTCCAGTTCCAGTGTTAAATATTTATTGAAATTTAAAGCTTATTGATCTTTGAGAATGTGTTCCTGCATTATTACCATTACATTTCTGGCAAATTGTCTCTAAACAACAATATTATCGTTTATTGCGAGAACTTCTGGGACGATTAATTGTCCAGAAACAGTTATTGTGACAAGCCTACACCTATTTAGGAGTTGAAATACACCCCGTTTTGCATTATTCTAAGAAGGAAGACGGTAATAACAAGCAGGTAAGAAGCACACCTGAACATCGTAGCTCCCTTTTGAAGCTAACGGAGGGGAAGGAAAAGGAAACAAATGGTTCAGGTTGAGTGCATGTTCTGCTGTTGGTAACAACAACAACAATACGGTCTTTAATGTCTTGTGTGCGACTTGTTTTGTTTCACTTTTGTGTCAAGAAGTCTGCCAATCATCACCAGTCATACACGCTCTGAATGTTTCTCTTTTAGCATTTTAAAGTTCTATGTCTACCTCACTGCCACCTAGTGGCATGGCATGGGTATTTCAGCTCTTTTGTTAGAATTTGGAAATGAAACTGATATTAAATGCATATTTTCGAGTTGCACACTGTTTCGTACCGGTAACGTCAGGAGAACGTTGCAAACCTGCAAGTTAACAACCAGCAAGTTTTCAATAGTTTATTCATATTCAGCTGTCTGGAAATCTCCTTATGCCACTCTAATAAATATTATCTTCCAGCAGGCAGATACTCAGGGTTATTCTGGTTTGATCGGGGGTAATAACCTCTCATATTTCATAAGTCAGCCGTCTCATGTGCTGATCAAAATCACAATAAAATCTTCAGAGATTTTAATACTTTTTACTATCATTATTTACCCCCCTAATTTATTAGAAATGCCTTTAACTTGAAAGAAAATACGCTGCTAATGAATAGTTGAGTGCTTTAAAATGGAAAGTGTGTCAGTAAAACATATTCAGTTCAGTGCGTTTGGACTCTTAAGACTGATTTTCTAAAGAATTTTGGCCAGTTGTCATTTGTACTTTGCAGAGTGTGTTTAAGTTTAGAGAGCCTTCACACTGCGTCTCTTCAGCATCTCAGGGGCCCTGGCTTGTAGAGATTGTGCTCCTCTATAGAGTCCAGAGGCCCCGGCCCCGAGCCGGAGTTGCGCAGCAGGTGCTCATAGGAGGCCAGATCGGGGCCTTGAGTAATTCTGTCCAACATGGGGATGGATCTTGATTTGAGAAAAAGCCATTAGTCATTTATTGTTGTAAGACATTTTTTCATTCCCTCTAATAACATTCAGTGTAATGTGACTTTAAAAGGAAGAGAAGCGGTTCTGTTTATCCTCCTCCTTAAACATTTAGGCCGTTAGAGTCCATATCTGTGACTGCAGAGAGATTAGCATGGGATCCAGGATGCAAGCGTGCAACTTCATTAAATATGTAATTCAACATGCATCCGTGTGGAAGTTCAAATTACTGCAGCTTAGATTGCAAATATTTTCTGTCAGCAAGCGCACTGTGACGCAGATGAAGCGCTGGTGTGATTACATCCGATCTCACCTTTGGGAGTGATAGTTGTTAACTACACAGTATTTGTTACTCACTTCTCAGACATCCTTGAGTTACAAGCTGGATCCGGGGGACATTTTATCACACTTTGACATATTTTATTGGAGTTTTATGTGATAGGGTAGCACAAAGTGGCAAAATGATGCATGTTTTTTTTTAAATGTGTTTGCAAGTCAAATCTGAAAAGGACTGCATGCATTTACATTCACCTCGTTTAATGCTGAGACTGCTTAATAAAACCCAAACTGCTTTCAGAAGTCACCTAATTAGTAGAGTCCCTCTGTGTGTAATTTAATCTCGGTATCAACCCACCTGTTCTCTGACGGCCTGAGCGGGACTTGGCCGTGCAGCTAAGCCAGATCTTTACAACCCAAAGAGCCGTTTTTTTCTCTCAGTCCAGCTAAATAAAACTCACGAGAAAGGACAACTTCCAGGTTTTGATGAATATCTGCTGAAGGAATTCTGTTACTTAATAAAAAAATTACCATTTTATTTACATTTCTAGGTTCTAGAATCAAGAAAAACTCTTAAATTATGCAAAAAAAAAAGATGATAAATAAATGTTTTGTGTAAAAACATGTGACAAGAATAACAAGAAAAAGATATTAAAAATATTACTGCTACATTTATTGATAGTGAAGGTAATTATTCCATAAAAAACGAAGAAACAGTTCAGACTTGCGTTTATCATATCTTGTTAAAAATTCAAACACTTGGGGTATTTATTAACTATTTATTAATAACGTTAATTATTTACTTTTGAATGAAAATGTTTAGTTTATTTATTGCTTTACAAAAAAAGACCAATAAAAAAATGAAAGGTGGTACTAAACATATTCCACAAACTAAGGCTTTTCCAAAATATTTGTGGCTGTAACTGCAGTAAAAGGTGGCTTTATTTATTTATATGTCACTCTTTATGGATTTATATATAAGAAAGATAACATCATGAATCATTTTCTTTTTACTTTTTAGTTATGCTCCACTTCTAAAACATAAAATCCCAACAAAGTACATTTTAGTTTTTGGTTGTTTTAGATGTGAAAAGCTTAAAGAGGAATGAATACTTTAGCATTTATTGATCAATAAGGAAATTTCTTTGTCATATTTCATGTAAAAATATAAATTGAATGCCTTTAAAACATCAAAACAACAGAAAAAGTGATTGTGTTTCTTATCTGCTAGTGCTATTAAAGTGCATTCTGCCTCTCGGCTGTTTCGGTGCATCTGTTGCTTTAAAAGTTGAGCAGTCCTTTAAAAGCTCTTATTACTGACAGTAATGGACTGCCGAGGATTTGATTAGTCTTAATTTTTTACGATGCCATCAGTGCTCTCAGGAGTTGAATTAAATTGAACTCCATGGACCCAGCAGCAGGTCTGCATCTGTCCATTACAAACGCTGAAAACACGGCGTCTTCGCACGGCGCACACATGAAAGCCGTGCGTGTTGTTTAGGCTTCGCCCTCAGGCGAGCGGCTTTTTATGTAAGTAAAACAACAGATGTCTGGGCTCTCTGATTCGCTGTCAGAAGTGCCATCTCATTAGCTGCGAATATTGCAGAGCAAACTGGCAAATCTGCGGCTCCGTCATAAATATTGAAAATGAAATGAGTCACGGATCACAGCGGCAGTGTGCTAAGTCGTCTCCGAGGGCGAGCTGAAAGCGCGGCGGTGACCTCCTGCGGGGAGTCGAACCGCGGGGAAGATGGAGCGTACCTGCTAATCAGACGGCTTAAATGTCGCTCCTCATCGACGCCGGTTTATCCTCACGAGTCTCTTGTTCGATGAAATTCATGGCTCTGTAAATACGTTATGAGAGGATATCGGGTGTAATTATTATTCTTTGTTTTGTTTTTCTGACCCTTCCCCCCTCCTCCTCTTCCTCCTCTTCCTCCCCTGCAGCTGTCCCCTTCCCCCCCAGTCATCGGCTGACGGCTAAAGAGGTGTTTGACAGCGACGGGAAGCCCAAAGTGGATGTGCTGAAAGCTCACCTAACCAAGGAGGGGCGTGTGGACGAGTCGGTGGCCCTCAGGCTCATAGGAGAGGGCGCTGCCATCCTGCGCTCGGAGAAGAACCTGCTGGACATCGAGGCCCCTGTGACAGGTCAGGAAAACACCCCAAATGAGCCCCCCAAATAAATAAACACCAAATCATGAAGCCTGATGAGCAAATGTTTAATTTACTTTTGCAAATAAGTGATGTTTCCCTTTTACCTTCTCTGCCATGAACTACACATGCAACATTTTAGTTAAACCAAGTCATTTTTTGAGGTGAGAGGATCTGTAAATCATTGCTGAACTCATGAAAAAGTTTTTTTTAGGCTTTGTTTATTAAAACAGGGATATTCAAAGTGTGACCCAGGGGCCATTTGCAGGCCTCTGGATTATTTTGCTTGACCCCTTTGTGTACAACTCAAGAACGGAGCGAATTTGTTGTTAATTCTTAGCCCTTCTAGGCCGAATGTGTCGACGACGATCCAGCCAAATTCGCAGTACTGTAACTCCTCTACAAGTTGCGCTATCTGACAGATTCCAACGGTTTCTGAAAGGGGAGACGTTACGCTTTCCAGCCAATATCGGGTTATTACGGTAATTTCACTCCCGCCGTAGCAGGAAGTGAAATCAATCTAAGAGGCAGTCTCTTAATAGACGGAAAATTGTGAAAATAACTTGCTAGATATTGAAAGTTTCAGTTGTTATGGAGAAATGGGCAAATATATATTTACACACAGGACATTTAAAGAATTTTATTCAGTTAAAATAAGCAAAAATATCCAGGCGGAGATTCGAAACTTGGGGCTTAAAGGGGCAGTGTTATGTATTTTCAAGGCACATGGTGCAACTTCATAGCAGAATCAACCTTCATTTGTTATAAAAAAATGCCGCAAATGGCACTTTGGGCAACCCTGGTGTAAATAAATGCTAAAATAAAAAGACGCTTCCGTACCCGCTACGGGTTGTTTTGTTGCTGTTTTCGTTGGTACCAGTTCAGTCACGTTACGGTGCCGTGCAAAAGTAGTTTTTTCAACGTATTAGGCGATAAGCCAACACAGAGCTGTGCGTAATTGGGAAGTAGGAGGAAAATGATTCATGTTTTTCATAATGTGCAGCTCTACTAATAAGTTGTGTTTAATTAGTGTCATTGGTATCGGAGCGAACAGGACAAATACACACTGTGCTTTTTAGTGTGTTATTTATAAAAATGTTGGAAATCGTGGATTATTTTTTTTCCCACTTAATCCAAACTACAAGCTACACACAGGTGCTTTATACACACGTATACAGCACCTGTATACAGGTGCTGTATACGCAGGTATACAGCACCTGTATACAGGTGCTGTATACGCAGGTATACAGCACCTGTGTGGTGGACTAATGTGAAAAAGTATGAATACTTTCGTAAGGCACCATGGATCACTGTATCACCCTGTAAAAGCTGTTTTATTCCGTTATTCATTCTGGAAAAGTAACTGCAGTCTTTTGTGTTTGGCAATTTTAGTTTAACGGCTGTTTTGCTTTCATTTTCAGCTTTCAGTTCTCAGTTTCAGTTTTCCATTTGGATAGCTTTCTGCTTGCTTACAGTGATTGCCAGTGATTTAGATTGTTGACTGAAGCTGTTTTCACATCAGAAAATATCTGGATAATGTGCAGAGAAATTTGCTTTGAACTTTTTTTCTTCCCCCCCCTTGCAGTCTCTGCTCACAGATGCACTTCACAGCTGGAGATTTTCTCCATGAGCTGCTTTTCCTGTGAGAAATGCAGCAAAGTGACATTTTTATAAAGGGCACAATAGGACGCGATTAGGGCTGTGGACCACAATGTTGTGTTTACAACCAATTTTTTCTTTTCTTTTTTGTTTGAAGATATCAAACAAGGAGTGCAGCATTCGCAGGTCTGGTTGCAATCTCTCAAAAATGCTCCACAAGATTAGATTTGATTAAAGCAGCAGTAAATTATGACCTTTTTATCTTGTAGCTGATGTGTGACTTTGGAAGTTAAATTACAAAATTTTTACCCATTTTAGCTGTTTTTTTTTTTTTGCTTTGTTTTCCCTGTTTTTCAAAAAATGAAGTCACAAATCCATAACTAGCTAGCTGCAAGTGCTTTGTATCCCAATTAACCTAATTATGGCCTTAATGCCAAACATAGGCTGTGTAATTAGCCATAGCGAGCTTGTAGTTGAAGCACAGATGTTTTCTTCAGTTTCACATCAGAATATTTGACGCAGTTACATCTTTAATAAAACGCTCACTTACTATTAGCTTAGAAACCTTTTAAAAATGTTTTTTTGTTCTTATATTCTGTACTGAAAATCAAATTTTCAAACCTCACTGATGATTCGTTTAAACTATTGGTTCCGACTCAAATCTCATTTGGTTCACAAATATCGCGACTCAAATCAGGTTTCTTCAGAGAGTTGCTGTGGGAGGAAACGAGCTCCTGCAGCAGTCAGTCGTGCAACAAATCCAAAGAGGCCTCTGACTGAAGCCTGTTACTATATTATAGTTTCATCACTGCTATGACATGCTAACAGCTCAATATCTGTTCCACACTAACATTTCCTGGATGACACCAATATCAGTTGTTGGCAAGGTTTGCTAATCCACCTCATTTGCTTTTGCCGCTCCGCTTTAATTGGTGATATGGTTAGAACAACTGGTAAAGACACGGAGTCGGGGATGTGACCCTTAAACGTTCTGATCGATGGAAGAGATGGATTGAACTTCGTCCTTCTCTCTCTGCTCTTTGGTGCTGCTTTGCTTCCTGTCCTCCACCTCCTCTGGGGCTCGGGGTCGCAGTTCAGCTGTTATCTGAGCCTTTGAGATGCTAATCAGCCGCTCCAAGTTGTAAAAACAATACCTCGTCGTTGCCACGGTTACGCATCATTACAAACTGTCGAAAAGCAAAAAAAAAAAGTAAAAATCAAAAGGAACTTAACAGAGTTAGTCCAACATGCTGCTGTTGTAGAATGAATTAAAAACAAAACAAAACCCCCAAAAATAATCATTTGTTTGACATAAATAAGATCACAAATATGTTTCATTACTTATCTTGTTTGTCTTTTCAGAAGGTAAGAACATTACAGTTAGATCCTCAGAAATCAGAGTATTTTTTTTGTTTTTGCCATCGTTTTTTAATCAGTCTTGCAACAAATCTAAAGAGGCCTCTGCTTCTCAATAGTTCAAGCACAGTAATGGAAAGTTGAGTGGAAGAAAAAACGATGGCAGAAATAAAAACAAATACTCTGTCTGAAAATCTAACTGTAATGTTCTTAGCTTCTGAAATGACTAACAAGCAAGATCCTCAGAAATCAAGTATTGCTCTGTTTCTGCCATCGTTTTTTCTTCCACTCAACTTTCCATTAACATGCCTGAACTATTGTGAGTTACTCAGCAGTTTTCCCCTTGACTGTGGCGAACATTAAACTTCGTTTTAATAACACTTCTGTATTAAATGTTTGTTTCATGTAGCATAATTAACCACATTAATAAAGTAAAACACTCAACATGTTTAAATGTTTCATTTCTTTGAGCTCATTTACTGAAATAAATGAACTTTATTTCATGAATATTGTGATCTAGATGCAGTCGTGATTGCTGCAATCCCTGCTGATGCCTTCAGGTGACACATCTGTAAAGCACATCCAATCCTGGTCTCAGATTGGCTGGAATGACGTCAATCATTGTTTGCTCGTAGACCCAGAGAGCCTAAATGTGCATGCAGTCGTTGAACAGTAGATGCACTGAAGCCTGCACAATGTTGACACACTGGAAATAAAAATAAGTGTTTATTCCTTGAATTAAAACGCTTTAAGCAAAAGTCTTTGTAAAAAAAAAAAAAAAAAAAGGTAGTAGAAGTGGAAATAGTTGTTTTAGCTTCCAGAAATGATGAGATTTCTCTCATCCAGGAGTTGATTTTGAGTTTTTTTGTTTGTTTTTTTGGATGAACACGGCGTTGTGGGGTGGCTGCTGATGAATATTCATGCATCCACTGCGGCTATTGTTGTCCTTCTGCCTGGTCAAGTGTGCTGCTCCTCCATTAGACTTTCTGATGAGGCCTCTTTGATGTTGGTGTAATCAGAGGCAGAGGCCTACTCAAGGGATCTATGGCAACCCATCATTTCCTAATACCAGATCATTTCTACAATATAGTGCAGAGAGGCCCCGTGTTCGCATCAGGCAGGAAACGTACTCTAAAATTCATGAATGCATGACCCTTGTGTGCCTCCGGTGCTTATGAAGGCCACCGTGATGGGGGGGATGTCTCGTCTGGCGGTTTGAGGGAGCGACGATCCACAGAGAGATTAAAAACCAGCTGCATTCTGGTTCTGGTCCGTGTTTACGGAGGTTGACATGTGATGAAACAGAGCTGGATGTGTAATCATTCGGCTTTTGGCGACTGGAGCTCACAGGCTCCTGAGGTGGCCTCCATCCGCCAGGCCTCCACCTCAGGAGGCCGGGTGGAGGCCTGGTGGAGGCCTGGCGGAGGGTGGATGGAGGCTGGATGAGCTGGACGCCATATTCACTCCATCCACCAGAAAATAACGATTTAACTAGTGAGAGAGGAGAGAACTGACTGAGGGCTGAAAACTAAATGGATACATACAGTTTTCATCCATTCATCCATCTCTTCATCCAACTATATGTCCATTCATCCATCTGTCCATTCATCCATCTGTCCATCCATCTATATGTCCATTCATCCATCTGTCCATTCATCCATCTGTCCATCCATCCATCTGTCCATTCATCCATCTGTCCATCCATCTATATGTCCATTCATCCATCTGTCCATCCATCTATATGTCCATTCATCCATCTGTCCATCCATCTATATGTCCATCCATCTATCTGTCCATTCATCCATCTGTCCATCCATCTATCTGTCCATCCATCTATCTGTCCATTCATCCATCTGTCCATCCATCTATATGTCCATTCATCCATCTGTCCATCCATCTATCTGTCCATTCATCCATCTGTCCATCCATCTATCTGTCCATCCATCTATCTGTCCATCCATCTATCTGTCCATTCATCCATCTGTCCATCCATCTATCTGTCCATTCATCCATCTGTCCATCCATCTATCTGTCCATTCATCCATCTGTCCATCCATCTATATGTCCATTCATCCATCTGTCCATCCATCTGTCCATTCATCCATCTGTCCATCCATCTTACTCTTTTCCATCCATCAAATGTCGTTGTTGTTGTTGAGTTCATTCATATTTATTTCAGAATTTTGCAGCAAAAAGGGTTTTTGAATTAAAAAGGTTTCTTATGTTTTTGGTGTATGTTATACACACTGTGTAGTTTGGATTAAAATGTGATTAATTATTTTTAGATCCTGCCATTAACTACATCAATAATTTTAAAGCGTTCCACCTCTCGTAGAAACTCCACAAATTGCCAGTTTTAAAGGATTTCCGTTCCCTTTTCCACATAGAAGACGCTGCGTTTCCGGTCGAGCTAAACGTCGTCCGATTCCAGAAACCTTTGGAGCGATCGCTGCATCCCTCCCAACAACCTGATCTTGAGGTTTTGTTTTCATAGACACATTCTGCTGCTGTTGCTGCTGACCTTTTCCCACCGGTCGTACTGTCTTTTTAAATTCTGCAAAACTGCATTGTGAAGCCGTCATGCGTTACGATTTTTTATTTATTTCTAAGATTTCACAGCAGTCTAAGTGTTGGTTGAACAGGTGAACCGGCCTGCTTTTGTTGTGCTACACCGAAACACCGGCCAGTTTCTGCTCTGATCCTGAGGAGCACCGTGTGTGTGTGTATGTGTGTGTGTGTGTGTTCATCCACTTGTGCATGCGAGCGCAACAGCGAAGCACTTCTTGCCCTCCCACTCAACAACCTTGTCTCAACCCCTCTCCCACTCATTAGTCTTTTTCAGCGAGGGCTTCTCTGCTGGGCGTGCTCGTTTTCCCGCTGTGTTTACCTCCGTTATTCTCCTGTTCCCTTCTCTCACTCCTCCTCTAACTTTCTCTCTCTCTCCTTCCCTCTGCTGCCCTCGATTCCAGCATGACACATGGTCAGCAAATTAGTATGTAAATATTTATCGTGGATGCAAAGCACCATGACATGTCAGCTATCTCTCCCTCTCTCTGCTCCTCACTCTTGCTCAGTCACTTCCTTGTTGGGCCAGATGGCAGGTGGGTTTTTATTTAATTTTTTTTTTGAGAAGGGAGGAGTGTGACAAACGGCGCTGGCTTAGGATGCTGAATACAAGCTGCTCCCGTGGCCTTCGCTCCACTCTTGCCATCAAAGGAGCTCCTATAACCACATCACCAGGCAACGGCAAGCTCTTACACTCCTCAGTAAGCCTCTGCAGAGAGCTGGCTCCACTGTGAACGCGCCTCCTGTCTCATTAAAACACAATAAACACGTTTCCCCACAGCTAGTAATACCGTTTTCATGAAATCTTACGGTATTACTGCACAATGGACTCTAAAACATCCGATCCACACCACTGCTCTACGAGATGTGATGAGGAAATACAAAGACTTTGATTGTTAGACTTCCTGTAAAAAAAAAAAAACCTCACTGTAGACCTTGATGATGATGACAGTTTAACAAGAGTGCAAGTTGAAGCATTTTGCTCTTGTTAAATCCCCTCTGTAGATTATTATGCAACACTTTTAAATGAGAAATCCTCTAGTTTGGGCTTTAGAGCCACACAGAAAGTCTGAGCAGTTTAACAGCAGAAGTATTTCTTTCTTTTTTACTTCATTTTGTTTTGTTGTGCGTTTTAGATTAACACAAAGGGAAAATGATTTATGGTCTAATATGACAGAAATAATCAGAGAAGTGTGCATGCTTTTGTGTTCAGGCCCCTGTACCACGATACCCCAGAATAAAGTCTAATGCAAACAAAAGTTTTAAGACGTTACTGCTAACAGAGTCAATCTGAGTGGAAATGTAGCGTTTATCAATCCATCATCCATCCAACCGTCCATCCCTTTGATTACCCATCCATTATCCATTTTCATCCAACCATTCATCCATCAATCACCTTCAGATTATCGATCTATCCTTTCATCATCCATCCTTTTTTCTTCCCATCATCCATCCTTTTTCTTCCCATCATCCATCCTTTTTCTTCCCATCATCCATCCTTTTTTTTCCAATCCACTTATCCTTAAATTAATTTATCAATCTGTCCATGTTTTCTTTTTTCTGTCATTCATCTGTCCGTTACATTTTCTACTGTAAAAACTGGCGAAAGATTTTTTTCTAAAAAAATCTCATTTTGTTTGTAAAAACTCGGGACATTTTCATTTTTCTTCCTGTGGATGAAGAGCGACTTCCTCAACCTTTTGTCATTTCAAATCAACTACCTAAACCCCCATCTTAACTCTGACTGTTGAAGTTTATTGTTTAACTTCTGCTTTTCAGATTGCGCTCATAAACACGGCAGACGGATAGACGTTCGTAAACAGATTGTAAGCTCCGCCTCCGCCTTTGCATAACGCCGTGCCGTTCAGGACGTGGGCTCTCAGAGAGAGGCATCATAAAACCCCGGGTATTGTTACTGCGCCCCGTCTCAATCAAAACACGATCTGGCACGGCCGCTCAATAAGCCTGGCCTTTTGGAGTGGCCTGTGTAGGTTCTGAAGCCAGGTTGTGTAATGCCCACCACCCACTCAGTAGCTGCTGCCCGCCGATACGCTGCTACTCAGGGGGAATCACTTCAGCACACAAGCAGGAGATGGCCAGAACGAATTGTTTCTCACTCCAGATAATGTACTCCCACCTGCTCTTCTTATGTGGGCTTTGCTTCTCACCTCGTTTTTGTGACAAGAGGGAGGGAGGCGAAGCGTGTCTGTAGGTGTACTGTAGCAGAGCGATGGGGAGGATTGTGTGTTTGCTGCTGATGAAGTGGAGCGCCGAGCTGCAGGAGGGAGCCGCTGCGTGTGTTTGACTTGCATCGATCAGCGGCGTCCGCAGATGCATTGACTGCAATTCAGAGCAACCATCAAATCAAGTCTTTGGCTAGAAATTGAACCGTCTGCATCAGCTTCTCATTTCTTGTTCTTCCCAGCTCCCCTAAAGGTCAGCTTCATGTGCACTTCTCACCACACTGAGGGAAAAATCGCCATTTTTTAACATATTTTTTAACATATTATCTACATTGTCTAGTGCTAAATTGAATCCCACTTCTGACATACATAAATCCTTAAACAACTCTAAAAAATGTTCCTGGACGATAAATTGTCCCAGACGTTTTTGTGATAATTTTGTTATTTTGAGACCATTTTCAAGTAATATAACGTTAATGGCATAATAACAGAATCCCAAAGATCAATCAACTTCAAATTGTACCGAACATTTAACACTGGAATTGGAAGACATTTCAAATATCCCACAAAACAACTGAAACAGTAAATCAAATTATTTATGAAGTCTATATTAAGCACCAACTGGAAGACTTTTGTCATGCAGTTTTTGGTTGAAGAGAGAAAAACAAAAAGTAATCCAAATGAAAATTATTAAGGTTGTTTTAATTTATCATGCGATTAATTGATTTATTGCTAATTGTGACAGACATACATGAAGCTTTATAAAATATATGATTACCTTTTCCATCTACAGTATCTGTGGCATTGTGTGATGCTCATGTATGTCCTTTATCAGGTCAGAAGCAGCGCAGGTTTGTGTTTCCTTTTTGGTTTTGTTTGGTTTGGTTGAAGCTGCCATTATTGAAAGGATCCAAATCCTGGGATGTTTCCATGGCAATAACCAGCCTTAATGCCACAAAATCCTCAGGATAAACCAAGATGTGAAGCACAATGCATCGTAGTCAGGGTGTATCCTGTGACAAATGTAGTCGGATTAGACTAAATATGACTATGCTTACAATTAGAACATTTTTAGATTTTTTATTTTTTTGTGTAACTTGATGCAAAGGAAGTTTGGATTTTAAAGTACCAGTGGTTTAAATAATGTGACTCTATACTAAACGTAACATTATTTAGACTCTAACTCCTTCCATGGCGTTGCTTATTTTCAGGTTTTTAATTTCCGTGTCTGTAAAATTAACAAATTGCATGATAATTAACTTGAAAACATTAAGTTCTCTGCTCCCAGTGTGACGTTGCAAAGAGCGAAGCGGTTCGAAATGCATTTCTGATTCAGCATGTTTTAATTAAAGCCACAGCTTCATCTTTATCCTTGAATTTCTCAAACGATGTAATTAAATGTTGCGTTTTCCAAGTCTTCTTCACAGACGTTTTAAAACCGTAGTACGACAGGATCTGGACTGTATTTGTGAGTTATGTCTTTATATTAGAACTGCAATATTTCAGAAAATATTGAAGTATTACAATGTTCCTGGAAATTGGAAGAACAATGACTCCACCAGGACTAAAGACGTTGTAAGAACGTCTTTAGTCCTGTCACAATAAGCAATTAATCAATTGATCAATTAATTGTATGATGAATTAAAGTGAGCTTAATAATTTCCATTCTGACTATTAATATTTTTAAAAGATAATTTTATTTGCAGAGACTTTATATTTAATTTTATTTATGGTTTTGGTTTTGTGTGTTTTTTATTTTTGTTGTTGTTGTGTGTTTTATTTTGGATATTTAAAATTTGTTAAAAAATAAAAAAATATATTTGTCTTTGAGAGGGTGGACTGTATGACGCCATTATCGTTACATTAAAATGGTTTCAAAATATCAATATTATCATTTATTGATGGACAATTGATTGGAGGAAGTTCCAACCATCACAGATATTAAACTGTTCCGTCTTCAGTCAGAAGCTTATTCAGATTTGTTGCAAATTGTTGATTTTTTTTTTTTATCTAATTTATTTGTTTCTAAATTGATATTATCGACAAATAATAGGCGGTACTAACGCCTGTTGCACAATTGACAACAATATTTTTGTCCCTTTTTTAATGTTTTTATAAATAAAATTGTGAAAGCTCAGATCTGTTTTTAAGAAAATTAGTATTCTTGGTATGCCTGATGCAAACAAAAGAGACTAATTATCTTGCCTAGAAATGCATTGTTTGACTTGATTTTTTTTCTCTCGCTGCTTTTAAAAATTACACACTCAACATCTTTTTTGTGTGTTTTTTCTTCCATTAAAACAATTTCCTCTGAAGCTTAACAACAAATCTAAAATAGGCAAGCGGTGCGTGCGTCGTGGACGCAAATGGAGAGGAAATGAAAAGAATGACGATATCTGCAGAAATCAAACAGAAAATAATAAGGTTCCTTTCTTTTTTTTTTTGAAGTCAGTCCCTGCTGTGGATTTAAACGACGTTGCAGTGTGGGTTTAATAAAAGACGACGGGTAAAGCAGAGGTTTACGACGCAGTCAAGGAGAGAGGATTCTCAGAGCCGTCTCACGAGTCTCATAACTTGGGATAATTGCTCTTGAACGCTGTCCTCCCGCTTCCTCTAATTGGGTATCACAGCGCCGGATTTTCTCTTTTCTACCTGAGTCTAATTGTGTTTCTTGCTATGAGATTCAGTTCGTAAAGCTTTGGGAAACACAAGTTCTTTTTTCAAATTGCATCCAAATCTGTTAACGCTTTGGGAAAAGTCCCGGTTTCTCCCTGACGCGTCGACTAGATGACCTTAAAACGTGGAGATATGAAGGATCCACCTCTTGGTTGTTGCTGTTGTCTGTTCAGCTGGTCCGTGAATATTGCTGATTTATATCCAGGTGAAGATTATTACTTCGCTCAGGGAGGGAGAGGACCTTTTCTAAAGTTGCTACATGAACTGGGAAAGCTTTATTTAGATCTATTAAATGTAACTGTTGTGTTCAACACTGATAAAGATGACTTAATGAGTCAAATTAGCTGCTTCATGAAGGACAGAGAGCCAAAATAACAAAGAGTTACCTTTTTAAATATTTTAAATATTTAATTGACTCTTAACAAATGACCGAGGGTCAAGTTTATAAGTTTGTAAAAACAAGAACAGCACTGCTTCTGTTTTAGTAAATATATGTTTAGAGCATAGGTGTCAAACTCAAGGCCCAGGGGCCAAATCTGGCCCGTCGTAGTTTTTTATATGGCCCTCTGGACTCCAAATTACACCAATAAGTCCTTCCAGTTTTTCACAAATCTTCAAAATTCACACAAAATCAACAAATTTCCAATTTCTTTTCCTGATTTTACCGCAAATTTTCTCAAAATTGGTCAAAAAACCATTGAATCTGTAACTGATACGGCGAGTGATAAAGAATCACATTTCACATTATACATTAGCGCAAATATTGTAAAAAAAAAAAAATAAAAATCTTTACAAGTATTACTAAATATTCACCACATAATCTGTAATTTTGACTCCAAAATACACTAAAACAGTCCCAAAACGATATTTTAACAGTTTAATTGGTTTTATCAATGGATTCTGGCACAACCGTCCCTTTAAGAACATTCAGATTTTTGATTCGGCCCATTTTTGAAAAATGAGTTTGACACCCCCGGTTTAGAGCAAGGGTGTTCAAAGTGAGGCCTGGGGACCATTTTGCAGCCCCTGGATTAATTTTGAGCGGTCCCCGACCACAATACAGAGATAAATTAAATAAATTAGGACGAAACAAAACTATGAATTAAAATCCACTGACAAAAATGTCACATGGAACACAATGTGCTCATATTTTCAAACCTTTTTGGTTTCCTTCTACTTTCATAGTAAATATTAACACATCTACTTATGGATTTGTGCTCCTATGTGAATGGTCTACGACCCCAAAGCCACCCGCATGCGCAGCAGGAGAACGTAGACGTCACACAGCAGCGCTTTGATTACAGAAGTATCAACAGATAAAATGCGACGTGACCGTTCAGACCGCAAACACGTTGAGAACAATCAGATCGGAGTGGTACAATTTGGATTTAGTGACTGAAAACCTACAGATTTTCACTTTTACACAGTTACATTTATATTTACAGAAAAGTTAAATGCATTATTTCATTCGTGGCTAAAAGTTAGTACATCCTTTTAGACGTTTTTATGTATAAATGGATAATAAACAGTAATTTGGTCTTTCTGATGTTCTTGGTAAATTTAGCTAAATATGATGAATGCATAACTCCACTTTGTCATTATCTATAGCAGAAATGCATCAAAAACAGATGCAGTGTTCTTGTTGAACAACTTGGAAAAATCTCGAGCTGCTTAAAAGCGAAGCAGTTCTCGCCTGTCAGTTGTTTTTTTGAAATTCTGATCACAGATCCGCTGTTTGGGAAAGTGAAGCACAAACAAAGCTGATATCAGGGATGCTGAAATAACATTTGTCATATTGTTGTTCAAAATAATTCAGAATATAACAGATGACAAAATCAGACGTTGAAGTTGTTAAGTTTGCAGGGAGCGTGTGTTGCTCTAAAGCGTCTGATCGTTTATGTACTGATGCAGCCGCAGTGAAACCTCAGATTACCTATGCCAAGGCCTATACCGTCCCAGAACGCGCCGTTTGGATGGTGATTATGGGCCACGCTGTGTATATTTCCCACAGAAATATGTGGATTGCCAGTTTTTCATCTTCCATGCTCTCTTTCACTGAGATGATCCATTCCAGATGCTTCTGACCTGAAAGCAGTACAACTTTTCCTCCCATCCTGGACTCTGTTTGCAGAAAAGGATTGTAAGAATCCATGCACATTTACAAATTAAACCAAATTATTGGGGTGGGGGGAAACCCTAACGCGATTGGCTCTTGGTGTGCAGTGAAACATAAAACCAAGGTGAACGCACCGCTGTATTTACTTAGGCTGTTCCAAGAACTTACCACAGTTCTTCTGAAAATTTAGGGTGTGCCTCTTCCTTTTCATGCAATCCCAGGCGGACTCTGTCTTTATAAGTTCATAGGGCCGTACCATCTGTTGCAAGACTTTTTATGACACTGCCGGAGATACTTTTGTTATTGCTTCAGTTCTGACGTTATGGCAGAAGTAAACTAAAGTGTCTCATGACTTTTGTGGTGTGAGATGTGTGAATGCCTTGTAACTTTTGAGTGATTTTAACCCCAAGCATCTTTTTTCTCTACGTTAACATAGCTGCAGCTGTCATACAGCAGTAAGCGCTATGTATGAAAGTAAAAATTATCTCATATTTATTCTTTTTATGCAGCAGCATTGGCTCCCCAAACAATTTAGATTCGTTTTTCTTTTCTTTTATTAATTTTCACCTCTGCTTAACCCTTCGAGACCAAACGTATCACAGACGACACAGACGAATTCGCAGTACCGTAATTCCGCCACACGTTGCGCTGTCTGAAAAATTCCCATGGTTTCTGAAAGGGGAGACGCTGCGCTTTCCAGCCAATCTCAGGTTATTACGGTAATTTCACTTCCTGTCATAGCAGGAAGTGAAATTAATCTGAGGATCGCTCTTTTAATAGACGGTAAATTGTGAAAACAACTTGCTAGATATTGAAAGTTTCAGTAGTTATGGATAAACGGGCAAATATATATTTACTCACGGGACATTTAAAGAACTGCGTACAATTAAAATAACCAAAATATCCAGGCAGGGATTTGAAATTTAGGTCTTAACGGTTAAGACTAACTGCAGCACAACATCAACATGAATGAGTTAACATTTTGCAGAGGATTTAAATATTAAAACTTTTCTAAATTAGAATCAAAGTCATTTTGCAGGAATAAATCATCTGACAGATGAGACAAGCTGAAGAAAAAGTAGTAAATTTTGGGATACCCCACCTTTGCACTGGCCTCTTATTGTATCTAAAAAAAACTGTATGAATGGCTTTTTAATCAGACGGTTTCACATGCAGCCTGACAGTTGGCGCTGCTGTAAGCAGCAGATCTGCTCTGGCCTTGGCTGCTCCCGTCTCCACAGGGAGTAATAGAGTATAGAATCTCATAATGTGATAGCAAACTGATCTGGGGTGAATCACTTGTGGTAGCCCATTTCTGACGCAGATGTTTTCATCCCAGAAAGCTCCCCTGGTGCTATTTAACAGCTGCCCGCTCTGTTGTTAGTAACTGTACGTGTTATGTTGAACAGCCATGATTGCACTGGGATCCCAGGTAGTAACAGACTTCACCTAAATTTTCTGTCGGTAATTGCTGTGGCAAACACAATTTGTATTCAGTTACACCCACCTTGCATGAAAGGTTTAGAAATCAATAAAATTGACATTTGTTCTGCTGTCTCAAAGAGCAAAAGCGACACGCTCGTTACAATAAAGAGCAGTTACAGTGGAGCATTTATACAGGAATGGAGACGCATTGCTGAAAACAGATTTGTCGTGAATTATTATTATTTTAGATGAACTAAAAGGATTCCTAAAGCTGGTGCTTCCAATGTGTTTCATACTGTTATTTTTTTTTGCCTTAATTTTAAAAAATTAAGCTATTACTAAACTTAGCACATAGCTTTCAATAAAAAAAAAAAACAATATTAAACTGAAATGAAGTGCTATACTCAACTTTGCAAACGTGCTAACATTAACCAACAAGCTAGCAAGCTTATGAGATCAACAACTCACATGCTAACTTTAGGTAGCATGCTAATGATGTGTTGGCAAATGCTAGCATGCAGCTACCAGTAGCTAACACTATCTGCTTTGTTTCCAGCATCTATTGGCTAACATCTAACATCATCTCCCTCCAACATCTAGCATGCTATAGTTGGGTGAAATATTTATATAATCTGCTAGTTTTTACTCTAATTTCTATTTTTTTAGCTAGCAATGCTTTAAGCTATCTACTGCGCTAACAGATTTTGTGCCAATGTTAAAACTAGCTAACATGCTAACATATTTTGCATCTTGGCTAACACTTGTGCTTTTGGTAATATTAACCTAAGGGAGTCTATTATGATAACAAGCTGGCATAGTCATCAAATGCTAGCATGCTAATATTTATATGTTTGTCAACTAACTATGTCTATGCTAACAGAAAGATGAAGGATTAATTTGACACAAATCTACATTTTATTTTAAGAGAGCAATGATTTCGAACTTAAATGTAGCATAGCTACAGAAGTATTAAAGCATTGGGAGTGTATTTGTAAAATAAATGTTGTATCTAGCCTGAATGAAAAAAGGAACAGCAGCATTTAAACTCGTTTATTTTCTCCTCGAATGTGCGACTTCAGAAATCTTTCTCATTTGATTCTCAGCTCCTAGCTACCTGATGAAAATCACTGAAACATACAAACACTCTCTCACAATCTTAAAGTTATTTTCATCCGTTTGCAGCCTTTGTACTGACACACTGTTGTCTTCTTCCTGACATATTTCCAGTTTGCGGAGACATCCACGGGCAGTTCTTTGACCTAATGAAGCTGTTTGAAGTAGGAGGATCACCAGCATCCACACGCTACCTTTTCCTTGGGGACTACGTAGACAGAGGGTATTTCAGTATTGAAGTGAGTCCGTGTGTTTGTTATTGTTCTTGTGCGGCCCTAATCGAGCGTGATGCTCGCCATGTGTGTGACAGAAGCTTGGTTTATTAATAGCTTTCTTTGAGCATAGATGAAATCAGGCTGCAGATATTGCAGTGATAAAACACTTTTATGATAATTTCAGCCTGGATCACAAATGTCACAGTGGAGATGAGGATTATGTTGGAGATTTTTAATATTCCACAAAATACATGTTTGAAGTATAGGACTTTATAACCAATATATATGTTTATTGCGGCCTTATCTCTGGAAATCCTTTGTTTAATAATAAAGAATACATGTATATGAAATATATTTATAGCGTGTGCTATTCTTGCCTTTCATTTGGTTGTTTCATTTGAATGTGATGTTTCATCTTTCTGTGTCTTGCAAGCCTGAAATGCGCCACAAAATGTGCCTCATTAATATTTCAGTATGAGCAGAATTACGTGCATTTCCGTGAAACTGACGATGTTTGACATGATAGCTTTTGCTTTTAGCATTAGGAAAGATGAAAAGCCAACTGTTCTGCTCTTATTTTTGTTCTTTCTTGTTGCAGTGTGTGCTCTACTTGTGGGCCTTAAAGATCTTATACCCCAAAACACTGTTTTTGCTGCGTGGGAATCACGAATGTCGACATTTAACAGAGTATTTCACATTTAAGCAGGAATGTAAGTAAAGTATTTTGAAGTTTTTTTATTGTTCTTAATGCTTCTTTGACAATATTTGGATGAGCTCATTGTGGATATGGAACTGTCTAGAACTAGGCCTACAATTACATGGAGCCAGGCTAGCCACTAGCCTGAACCAGGCTAACGGCTAACAGCTACCTGGAGTCAGGCTAAAAGACACCTGGAGCCATTTTACCCTAATAGCTACTCTAATCTAGCAGCTGTCCAGAAACTGGTTTAAACTAAGTTGAGCAAACAGGAGTCAGTCATACAGTCACACGGAGCCAAGCTAATAGCAGCTAATCTGAGCATGGCTAGTCAAAACAGGGCTTACAACTAGATACAACAAAGTTAAAAGCTCCTCTAAGCCAGATTTAGTTGGAACTAGATAAATAATTACTTGGAACCAGGCTTTTCAGAACCAGGCTAACGGCTAACAGCTACCTGGAGTCAGGCTAACAGATACATGGAACCATTTTATCACCCCCAATTGCTTGTTAGGATAACAACTACGCTAAGCTAGGCTATTTATAGCTAAGTTAGCAGCTCTCCATAACCTTCTTTACATTTATCCAGAGTCGAGCTAACAACTAACAACTTTCAGGGGTCACAAAGTTACAAGGAACCAGGCTAGCAGCTTTGCTACACTAGGCTAGGCTAGTCTGAGCATGGATTACAACTGGCTTGAGCCAAGTTGAAAGCTACTTCAAGCCAGATAAACAATTACTTAGGGCCAGGATTTCCAGAACCGCTAGCAGCTTTTCTTAGCCACGCTACCGGCTCTCAGTTCTAGGCAGCTGCTAGCAATTAATTAGACTTCTGAGTCATTCAACTTCTTTCTTGGCAGAGACTAAAATATATTAATAAGTTATTTATCAGGCTCAGTGAATGCTTAGCTGTGCAAACGTTATATTTGGAAAATATTAACATCTACCTGGAAGTAAGCTAACAATTACAATTATGAAAAACAATAACGCAAAAGTTACATTTGGAGTAAAGATCATTTGTTGCAAGCAAAAGTTTTTAGATTGAACTGCTTTAGGGGTGGAAATTTGCTCCTCAAATTCCTCATTTCTGTCTTTGACATTAAAAAGTTGTGTCCTCTGCATGTAAAATACTGGCTACTCATAACCACTCTGCCAAACCCTCCTCAAACAGCCTAAACTATCACTTTCAAGTCCCTATGCAGTTGACGTAATAGTCACTTAAGAAAAAAGCCATATTTTACCTTTTATTGGTATTTACCCGTGTCAGAGCTGTTTTTATTGGACTTGGTCGGTGCGGGTAGGAAGAGAAAATCAGCATAAATGACATTTACATTGTGTTCTTCTAAAACTGTTCTCGGGAAGTTTTTCTTTTGCCAGTGTTGAGAAAGCATTTCCATCCCCGACCAGGACACTGCCCCAGTATTGGAGAGCAGGTTTGTTTGACTTGGCGTGCTGTTTTCTTGTTCCTGCCCTGTGTTCCCCTCCCTCCTCCCTGACAGGTAAAATTAAGTATTCAGAGAGGGTGTATGACGCATGTATGGACGCCTTCGACTGCCTTCCCCTGGCTGCACTTATGAACCAGCAGTTCCTGTGTGTACACGGAGGACTGTCTCCAGAAATCACAAATCTTGACGACATCAGGAAAGTATGTGTATGATCTGACATAGTTTTATAGCTGTTTTACAAAGCTGTGACTTCTGTGTTTGTTTAATCAGCAGGTGTTTCTTAATTGCTTTAGGAATGGGACAAAGAGTTAGTCACCTGGCTTGTAATTCATAAAGTAGAGATCTGTCTCCAAACTTGGATACGTAGCAATGCTGTCTTTCTTCTGAATGAAAGAAATGTGGAAGGAAAAGAAGAAGTTCCTTCTCTCAGACTAATTCAATAAGTCTAAATGGAGTTTGTGGCTTTAATCACAGGACATGCATAATAGCATTTGCTCCAGCAAAGTGTCCATCATGCAGCCCGCATTGTCACGAACAAGCTTCAGTTTAAGAAAGAGCCATCATTTCCTGAAAGTAAGGCCGTTTTCGCTTGTAGAAAAAGATTGGCGGGGTTTTTATTTATTTTTTTTTTTAGTTCATCCGTCCCTAAACTACAAGATCGATTCTTCCTTTGACATCCTCTCTGTATATGGTTTAATATTGATCCAACAGCGATTTAATTATGTGCCAAGCTGCAGCTAAAAGGAAACTTTCACAGGAGCCTCATGTTTTCCTCCACAGCTAGACAGATTCAAAGAGCCGCCGGCTTACGGGCCGATGTGCGATCTGCTGTGGTCAGACCCTCTGGAGGACTTTGGGAACGAGAAGAGCCAGGAGCACTTCACACACAACACAGTGAGAGGCTGCTCCTATTTCTACAGGTAGGCGCTCCGTCTCCCAGGACGTTTATTATTTGTGTCGTGGTTGTTCTTTCTCTGCCTCTGAAGGTTGCCGTCATGATTTAGAGAGGCAGCCGGTGAGTAAGGAGCTTAATTATGCTGCTTGTATTGAACTGCTTATGCAAGCCACAGCTATATTTTACAGCTATATTTTACAGTGTGATGAAAAAGTTTAGATTACTCCAATACCCTTTCACACTGGTGTGAATCAGCCAGTCATTTCAAAGGCGTTGTATGAACTCTATAAAAGATTCACCCAAATAATTTTTGTGATGCAGAGTCACATCTGCATCACATCTGCAGAGACACATCTGTGATGTATATTGTTTAACTTTAAACAATACTCCACTCCTCGGAGGTCTGCTTCACATTACTTTACCAACCATAAGACCTCTAAATTTACTATGAAGGAAATGCAAACTAGTTGTTGTCATACACGAATCGGGACAAAATACAGGCAGAAAAGCATCTCTGCCTCTGCACAGCTGCAGAAATCGTCATGTCCTCTTAATGAGACGTTGCAATTTTTAAGACAGTAACAGCCAAGACCTGCTCAGTGCTTCCTGATTTTAATTAGTAGAGGAAACTACAGGGTCACACCAAATGAGACAGATTCTTTTTAACATGTCATAAAAGTCTTGCTCCTGTCAACACATCCTGTACCACATGTGTCAAACTCGAGGCCCGTGGGCCAGATCCGGCCCGCCAAATCTTTTTATGTGGCCCTCTCGATTCTAGACTAAACACTCAATATGCTTAAATATTATGTTTTCAATCAAATCAATGTAGTTTTTATCTGGTTTCTGCCAAATTACATCAATCAGTCCCTCCAGTTTCTTGAGAATTATCATGGAAATTCATGCAAAAATCAACAAATCCCCGCACTTTTTTTGTGCTAATAATTGGGAGTTTATTGCAGATTTTTCCCAAAAATTGTCAAAAACTTTTTTACTTGTACTAAACAGCTACCTCAGCCTAAACTGATGTCAGATTATAGTCCATGATCTATACAGCGAGTAATAAAAAGTTGCATTTTAATACTTCCATAAATAAACACAAATATTTCCAAATTAGTACCACAAACGCTTTGATTTTTATTCCAAAAAATCACAAAAAGAATCACGCAATCCTGGAGGGACTGAAAAGACATTCAATAATATTTAAATTTAAGATGTCATTGATATTTTAACAGTTTGTGAACAGGTTTTATCAATACATTCTGGCTCAACTGGCCCTTTAAGAGCATGAATGATCTTGATTTGGCCCAAAACGAAAATGAGTTTGACACCCTGTAATTCAGCCTGAATGAAACACCTTGTGTCTAAAACGTAACGAAATGAAACGTCTTATTCAGGCGTTGGAGTGACAAGCCCCCTACACGTGGGAGCGGCTACGTTTTTGAAGAGCTGTGAATTCAACACATTGGAATGACACACGACGTTTTATGAACCGTGCGATGCTGTGAGTGCTGTGGTGGAGCCGGCTGCACATAGTCGGGGAAAAAACAAAAACAACTCACCGTCCTATCACTTCCCGTTGTCTTCTTTGTGGTTTTCAGCAGTAGTGACATCGTGATCTCGTGTCTCCGTTGCGTTTTTGCCGTACAGCTGAAAAACCACCTCATCCTACCGCGAGAACTTTTTGTCAAAAAACCCGTGCGTTTTCAAAATTGACGTGTTTCCATCAAGAAAATTTATTTTGAAAATTAATAAATGCTATGATTAATGGAAACGCAGCCAGTGCTGCTGCGTTTCAGAGGAATCCCCGAGACCTCTCCTCCAACTGTCGCCAGTATTTCTGCAGCCGCCGTCGGCTGAGCCGAGTAACTGAACAGGCAGAGGAAAAGCTGGGAGCAAGCAGCTTGCACTGTCACAAAATGTAATGAAGTGACACATTACCACAAGGCACAGTCCTTTCTCTAAATGCATTCGCTTCTCCCTCCACTCCAATTATTGCCTGAGCGACTCTTATTTGCCCTCGGTGTGCCACAGGCAGAAGAAGTAGTGAGAAATGTCTCAAGGCTTTAAATGAGAACAGCCTCTTTTTATTTATTTGATGGCAGGTGTTTTATAGCTGCCTCCCTAATTGTGTTTTAATGTACCTGCTCATAAAGTGACTCATTGTGCGTCGGTTGTGGACACACATTGTTGTCTTTCCTTACTCTAAATGAGCTGCTACATTTCAGTTCCACAAGTGGTTCTGTTTCCTCAGGAATGTCCATCACTGGTGTTTTTATGCAGCTGAAACCAGAAAGAGATGCAGGGTATGCAGCCCCCTTTTCACCTTAAACGCATCACGCTAATGTCAGAAATCGTCCCACTTAACCCCTCTGACATTTTGGGTGGAAATTCCTCCCGCGTCGTGTTTTCATCAGCGTCTGACGCCTCGTCTGCCCAGGGGATGGCCGCTAATTGGCTTCACACTGGTTTTCTGTATTTATGAGACAGTTTCGGCTCGACGCTGAAGGAGAGAAACGGAGAAGCTCCTTACAGCGCCCCCAGTCAGAAACCATCATCCTGTTTGGTTGCGCCTGTCTTGCAGATTTTCCCCGACGCCGCCGGCTTGCTCCGAACACGTTCACAAATGTAACTCGGGCATGAGATTGCGCATGCTTCTGAGAGGCTCGCTTTTTGTTTCAGGCTCCACAAAGCGCATGGATCGGTCAACCTAAAGGAACCTAATGCTATTTAATTAAAGAAAAGAATCTAAAGTGAAATCAGAAGGCTGAATTATAGTCTAACAAACCAACATTTGGCTCATGTCTTCTTCTGCTGCTGCAGGGGGACTAGATAACAAATAACGCATTAATTTCTAATGATCTGCTGCAATCTGCTTGCAGCTCGTTATCCAGATGTTTGTTGTTGCTATAAAAACTCAAATATTCTTCCGCAGAGATTGTTGATGAGCCTTATGCTCATTCAGTCAGTTTCTATGGTTAGCTTTTCAACCAGTCATGAAAGCTGACAAAAACAGCCACTTTATGTATCTTTATTTATTAATGTGGGCTTAATTTCTGAAGAATTATCCCCACTAAGCGACTGCATGCCGAGCAGCAAAGATTCTGCTTTTTTAAAGTTTCCAAAATAATTCATATTGCTGAAACTTCGTTACATTTTGTCTGTGTGCAGCTACAGAGTTTAATGTCTTTTACTGGAATTTTGTACGACAGATTTGGGCTGCAACCAACGATCGTTTTTGTAATCGATTATTCTGACGAATTATCATTTAAGAAAAATTTGTACATTCTGCAGATTTTTCATTTAACCACTTTTAAGCTTATTTCATACATTAGGATGCATTAAGAAAAGGCAAAACATATTTTAATTCATTTTTTAAATGACAAAACAGGCATTTTATTGCCCAGAATTCAACAGCATAGCCTTCCTTTAGTTTATGTTGGATCATCTGCAGAACATTACAAGCAAAAAAGGTGTTTTGTTTTTTTTAATCTTAAATGCAAAATGTTTATATTTTTTGTATAGTTTTAGTTTAATTACAACTCTGAGTAGGCTGCTCTTTCAGCAAATTGTCTTTTTTTGAGTTTCTGTGCTCCAGTTAACAACCGATTACTAAATTAGTTTGTTTATTTTCATAAATTAATCACAATAAATCAAATCATTTCAGCCCTGTGATAGACACTAAGTTGTGCGTGTTTGCATGTAGCGCTCTCTATTGTAAAATCCCCCAAACAGAATCTACTGTGACGCCTCAGAGGTTTGTTAGAAAACATTTGTGAGCAAAACAACATCATGAAGAGCGAGGAAAACGGCAAACCGGTCAGGAGGAAACAAAGTTTAAACCAAGGTTAGATTATAAAGCAACTTTAACAGCAGCACTGAGCACTCCACAAATCTGGCCTTGATGGAAGAGTAAAAAGAAGAAACCTGTTGTTAACAAGCCAGTTTACCACCTTTTATGTTGACAAATAAAGAATAATGTGTTTTTTTTTATGACGATCTGGTCAAATAAGACCAAAACCAGACGAAAAAATTGCAACGTGGTTCAGAAAACTAACACTTCACTTCACCCTGAACTCACCATTCCCATTGTGAAACACGGTAGTGGCAGCATCATGGTGTGGGAATGCTTTTTGTTTCTCCAGTAGGATAAGAGAAGCAGGTCAGATTTGATAGGAAGATGGAGGCAGCCAACTACAAATGAATGGCCTGTTCAAAGTAATTGCAACAAAACTGATTACGTTTCTTCTCTATTTGATCTAATTGAGCTACTTTGCGAAGACGGATTTAGAGAAATGACGTATAGATGTATGAAGATAGATCCAATGTATTAACCCATGAACGCTGGATGCTTACACATGCCAGATCTTTCACATTTTTATTTGTAAAAGTAAAAATTTAAATTAAACCATACGTGGTATTCTTTCCACTTCGTACTTGTGCACCAACTTGTCGGTCTATCACATAAAATCCCAGAATAACCCACAGGTTTGTGTCTGTGACGTGACGAAACGTGTAAAAGTTCAGTAACCATGAATAGTTTTAAGAGGCGATGCATGTCCTTATGAAACCACCGTGTTTTCTTGATTGCAGAGCAGGAATTACGTTTTGAAAAGCTTCTTTGAAATCAGCAGGATTCGCTGCAAAAGAGAAACGTGCGGCTCGGTTCTGATTGCAGCGTGTGGGAGTTGAGTTCATCTCCGAGCGCCGACGTTGCAGGGGTGTTTGAGCTTGGATTGCAGAACTTAGTTTTTTGAGCAAGCACAGCAATTTACTTGATTGAACCACAAAACGTTTTGATGTCCGAGGGTGTTTGTGAATTCTTGACATTTTTCAAGTGGCTATTTGTAACGGACACTGAAGTAGAGCTGGTGAAACGAGCACAAAGTGATACGTTTTCTCTTTAGACTAACAAACAGCCACATCTTCAAGTAACAGCTGATTTGAAGTAAAACATTTTTAACATTAAACAGAGTAAAGAAGATCGGCTATTAACACTGAGTGGCTGTTATGTCATCAAACCAAAAATCACTCGGAGAGAGAGAGAGTCTCCATTTTTGATGGAAGAAGTTCTTCCACATTCATGTTTTTCAGATGTTGCGCAGCACCGTCGCTCATTCATGCAAGCTGCACTGACTTTATTCATTACAAATGATTCACAAACCCCGACATCCTCTGGGAGTGTCGATCGTTTTTCTTCTCAGAAATGTCATTTTTTTAAAAGTCAGATTGAGGCAAAATCAAGTCAAGCTGTTTGCCGGTGACATTTTTTTTTTTTCTTGTGCTGTCTTTACTGTGAGGCTTCAGAGGAGGCTGCTGCTGCTGCAGCTGCAGTTCCTGCTGCTGCTGCTGCTGCAGTTCCTGCTGCTGCTGCAGCTGCAGTTCCTGCTGCTGCTGCAGCTGCAGTTCCTGCTGCTGCTGCAGCTGCAGTTCCTGCTGCTGCTGCTGCAGTTCCTGCTGCTGCTGCTGCTGCAGTTCCTGCTGCTGCTGCTGCTGCTGCTGCAGTTCCTGCTGCTGCTGCTGCAGTTCCTGCTGCAGCTGCAGTTCCTGCTGCTGCTGCTGCTGCAGTTCCTGCTGCTGCAGCTGCTGCTGCAGTTCCTGCTGCTGCTGCGGGATGAAAGCTGCCTCGACGAGCTTTGATTGTTGGCAGTGAGGCTTTTGGTTTTACTGCTCACAGACTAAACGAGCATAAATCGGCATCTAATAGTTTCCAGAGACGGCTCTTCTTTTTTATTTTTTTCTTGAAGAAGCAGCCTAAAATGAATCATCTCCCTTTTTTTATTAGAATTTAATTGAAAAATAAACTATTTAGCATTTAAGAGGGGTCCAAACCGCTGCTCCTATACAGCCTTGTTTAAAACGGCAAATATTTTATCGGCGAAATGTGGTTCTCCTTTAGAGGTTGCAGTGTATAAGAACACTAAAGCAAATTAGCCTTTTATTGCTGCAGCATAATTTCACACTAAAAAAAGATCAAATCAAGAAACAAGAAGAAAAACAATTAAAAAATAAGGAAAAAGAGAAAAATTTTATTTTAGTTTTTTACTTTTATGTCCATTTGTAATACAGACCCTTTCTAGCTAACAAAATATTTTTTAGGATCTTTTTGTTGGTAATATGCAACAAATAGATATTTTTCTGTTAGAAAGAAAGAAAGTCTTCACAGTAGGAAAGACAGGAGAACATTCTCTACAAAGTAAGTCATTTGTGTGTTGATTTTAAAAGGCCAGAAAATGGCAAAAAATTTTCAAAAAGTTTTATTAGTCTAAAATACTGGTCTTATTTAGTGGAGGAACATGTATCATGTTCTTGGAGCCTAGATTACATCTACATTGATTTAGATTATTTCCGTATAGAAAACATGCTAGTAGATTTTACTAAAATGTTGTCTATTTAATTTGTTTTTCACAATAGCTAATTGATCTAGCTAATTACGATTATGTAGCGATAAGACAAACAGAAAAGATTTAAGACTAAAATGCTGGGTATAATGAAAATAAACCAGTCAATTCAAAAACTACAAGCATTTCATATCAGTCTATATCGATAATAGCCAATAACAATAATTTGTTTTTAAATACTACCAAACTTTCCTGTTTTATCCACAGTTTTCACTCCACTAACCATAGTTGTGGGGGGAACTTGAAACTGCTGCTTGTTGCTAGGTAACCATAGTTGTGGGGGGAACTTGAAACTATTTGTTGCTAGGTAACCATAGTTGTGGGGGGAACTTGAAACTGCTTGTTGCTAGGTAACCAAAGAGCAAGTCAGTTGGTTGATTCCACCAACCTAGCTTAGCTAGCCGCGAACGCTCGAACCGCTAAAGCCTTTCCTCTGCCTACATCTCCCAGAATGCAGTGCGGTTCTGGTTTGGAGTAAAGTGAATATTCTACACATTGAATATTGAACATTTTATCTATTAATATTGATCACGTGTCTATTGCGATATATATTGTTATTGACTGACTTTCATTCCCACAACATCAAACACATTTTCCCAGTCGTATTCAGTTGTGGGTTAAATGTAGCATTTTTTAAATTTCATCTCCTTCATTTTATGAGGCAGTGGTGCAGAAGCTCAGCTCTCTCTCTATCTCTCTCTCTCTCACTCTCTCTCAGCAATGCGGGATGAAGGATAACAAAGTTCAAAGTAAATAACTTCACAAAGCAGTAGAAAAAAAAAACGATTTAAGTTATTTTCCTTCACATCATATCAGAGAGAAAGCAGCTAAAGAGGAATGGTCAGATGTGTCTGTTTGCTCTCACTCGATGAAATAAAGTGATGTATTGGCAAAATGAATAAATGTTATATTGTGAAAATGCAGTAAAAGATAAGTGTATATATTTGTGCAGGATGCTGTGTATATTTTACAGAAGATTCCGGGCTAAATGTCTCTGTAGGAGCTGAAGTTGGTGCTGGAATAAATTTAGCCTGTTTGTCCGATGTTTCTTTGAGCTCAATCAATAATACCTTTGGCCTTATTTAGTTTTTGCTATTGATCGTTTTTCTTGGAGCTTTCTGGGACTTTTCTTGACGTTTGAGTGAGCTAAAAGTCTCTTTTCTTCAACAGCTACCCTGCAGTCTGTGACTTTCTACAACACAATAACTTATTATCTATCATCCGGGCCCATGAAGCACAGGACGCCGGGTGAGTGCTGCTTTCTTTGTCTTTTCCACATCACACTGTCACGCAGCCGAGCGGCTCAGGGCAGGGAGTGAAATGAGAAATCTCAGGAGGTTTCTTTAAAGCCTGTCTGGGGAGCAGGATGGGCGCAGTGTGAACTTTGCGTTAATCCAAGAAATGAAAATGAATCCAGCTTGGGAGAGCGAGCCGGCCACATGTGATGCAACACGGATGAGTCATGCAGACATTGCTGAGCTCTGATTCAAAAAGTTAAGGTTGACGGGAACTCGCAGTTACAGCTGCTGCACAGTGAAAAGGAGGCACAGCAGGACGCGGAGGGAGAGTTCACCCTCCTTTTATGCATCAACCAGACGCCACACTCTTTGAAAAGATAAAAAAAAAAACTAAAAGAAACAGGTCACTGGATGTGTTCAGCTGATTTATTTATTTTTTATCCCTCCGAGGAAGGTGGGAAGGCTCGGCACAAAGTTGTTTACCATTGCACTCCCACTGTGCGGCCACATGGGACTCCTCGCCACATCTCAGATATGAATCCGACCGCACGTCTAATTGCACTACTCCGCATCACTTATGTCCAACAAGAAACTCACAAGGGGCCGTTTACCCTCAGGTGTAGCGCGGGAGACGCCGTAAGCTGTAGTCGCAGTCAGACATTTGCGGCTTTACCGAGAAAGTCTGAACTTTACTAGCTAGATTCAGTAACTGCCACCTCGCTTCAGTCGTAACGCTGGGATTTGCCCTCCTCTGGGTGGGGGGGCCGAGGTGTCCACAGACATCAGCTCCAGACAAACACACACCCAACGTGTACAAACAAAAGGGCCATAAAAATGTCACCGCCGATCACATCACGGCGGCCCGGTTGTTCCAAGATAAACTGAATTCATCTCTTTTGGATGTTTCCCCAGATACCGCATGTACAGAAAGAGTCAGACCACTGGCTTCCCGTCCCTCATCACCATCTTCTCAGCTCCAAACTATCTAGACGTCTACAACAACAAAGGTAGGTTGAGTGACGCTGTCACTTTTGAAGGCTTTGAAACTTCAGGACGAAAATAGGACTTGCTCGTCGAAGAACGTCCCTTGAAAATAGTTTTGGCTAGTTTTGGACTAAAATATACATCAGAATATATTACATTATCATCTGCCTAGAATTGCTTCTCATATTGTCTCATTACTAACGTTTTAAAAACTTCGTAAAGAAACCACAATTTGAACGGGGGGTATTTTTGTGAAATATTGTAGAAACGTATGTTAATAGATTTAGTTTTTTGAAAATGGCTATTTTTGTTTTTAGCTACTTAAGATTAAGATCATCTTAATCTTAACCTTGAGCCAAGGTTAAGATTAAGCTCATCCTCAGTATTTGATATATTTCACAGCCTTATTCCCAAATGAAACATTTGCTTCCTTTAAGGAATTTGTTGAATTAATTGTTGTTTTTTTTCAGTTTTAAACAATCCAAAGTGTTGAGTTAAATATTTGATTTTTGTTCATATGTAGTACTTTTTAACATTTCGAGCATCATGTGATCTTATTGAAAATAAATCGCATCATGTCACGAAAACAAATCGTCCCATAAATTATAGCGATAAACGATATTATAGTCATTTTGAGACGATTTTCAACTAACATCATAAGGATTTTGGCATATTAGAAAAACTAATTTCTAAAGAACATTTAACACTGGAAAACACTTTAAATAAATAAACAAAACACCAAAACAAAGATAATTAAAACAGATTAGGAAGTCTCTATAACCAAAATTGCATTTAAAAAAATATTAATTATTCGGCTTAGACCAGGAAAACAGGCTAAAGAGGAAAACAGTGCAAGCTAATTACATACTAAAATGCCAGCTTTTCCACAATCTTAAAGGGAATCATCTCTTTATTTATTGTTATCCAGATGGAAATGATCGCTCTCATTTTAATTTATCATGAGATTAATTGATTTATTACTTATTGTGAAGAGGCTTAATCATATCCATCGCCCACATTATCATTGTGTTATAAATTAGCTTTGTTCCCGTTGCACGCTCTGGTGCCTTATAAGCTGTGCTTCTGCCTCCAGCACCAAACTGGGTTGGCTTTGTGCTGCAAGTCGGCACCGGCCCCCTTCAATCCGCCCTCCAGAACAGACAGTATCTGCTCTTACTGGACGGGGGCGGATAGAGGATGGGGTGGACTATGGGATGGATGCGGCGTTGGGCCAAGCACAGGAAATAGAAATGGGAAGGAAAGAGTGATGGGGCTTGTGCATGCAGTTTCACAATCCATCCTGTGATGAAATGCCGTAGCGCTGCAGTGTGGTTGCTGTGAGGTCCCAACACACAGGCGCCGCGGGTTTTCCTTTCTATGTTTTCCCCTTTCTTTTCTCCTGCCTTGTTTTGCAGGTATGCGGTCTTTAAGGTGAGCTTGGATTACATTCTCTCCATTTTGTTTTTCTATTTACTTTTCCCCCCACATGTTGCCTCCTTCGCAGCACCATAAAGACAGAAATAGCGCAGCCGTCAGAGTCGTCGTTTATTCTTAGGGAAGCTTTTTGTTCCGTCCCAACTAATCTTCCTGTGGCTCGCAGTCAACACAATACAAACAAACACACTTGTGACAGGCACGTATTGGTTGTAGTTTTGGCTATCTACCACTTGGAAAAACCCTTTGCATCCTTTGAGCACCGTTTGGAGAAGTTAAAATATCTCATTTTGGCTGCCAACTGGACTACAGTGATTATCAGACGGGATTGCTTTGTGTTTGGTCCTCACTGCTTACTTTTGAAAGGCAAATGTTACCTATTCTTCTTATCTTTTAATGCCTATCAAAACTTTCTTTGTTGCTGTCTCATAGTGACCAGTTTTTGGCTTCCTGCTATTACCAATGTAATTATTTGTTTCATCTGTCTGTTTACTTGACTTGATCATTTTGATATTTTTTGCTCTCTCTGCTAGCTCATTGTTTGTCCTATTTTCACCAAGTAAGCAGCAGCTGCAACAGCTAATGTGTTGTTTTAATCTGTTAGTAAGTGCAGGTTTTTAGTTTCTTCTAACATTTATTGCATAAACATGCTTCACTGTTGGGGTTTTTTGAATCTATCACCTGGAAATGTCCATCAAGTGATAGAAGGCCAACTTTGTAATTATGTTTATGTGTTTCTGAAGGTTCAGGTATGAATCTGTCACCGCACCGAGTTTTCGGGTGTGATCAGGGGCCTTTAATCTTCTAAATCTGGCCCTGCCTCGTGTGATTTTTTTATTTATTTTTTTTGTCACACTGATAAAACGTCACCTATCGACACTAAGATGGCAGCCTGACGCCTCTAAATCACTTCACGTTGCTGTTCAGGTCGGCTTTCTATGACGACCCCACCTACATTGAGGTGGCACTTAATTGAGAAACAACACAAATCGTGAATCCAGATCCACTTTATTTATAAAGCATATTTTTTAAAAAATGTGTTCATCCAAAGAGCAGCACTAATACAGGTCAAACCAAGACACAAATTATAACTAAATGGAATGAAAACAATTGAAGCAGAACAAAACGTACTACAAAGACAATTAGTGTGTGAGAAAAACTCGCACTGTGTCAAAAGCCACTGAAAATGAGTGTTTTTAAGAGAGATTTAAAAACTGCAAGAGAAGAAGCCTGTCTAATATTTAATGACATCTTGTTCCATTGTTTTAAAGCCACAACTGAAGAGGTCCGATCTCCTCTGAGCTTCAGTTTAAGTTTAGGTGCAACCAACAAAAAGCAGTCAGATGAACTTAGGGCCTTTGGTGAAACATAAGCGTGAAGCAGGTCAGACAGGTGCGAAGCAACAAGACCATTAATGCATTTAGAATAACAAAAGAAGGATTTTATAAATCAGTTCTTTGGCACACAAATCGAAGGGTTAGTCTTAGATCTTAAGTTTGTGTCTAACATTAAGGCCTTAAAATGCCTTGAATCAATTTTAAAAAGTAAGTTGGTGTTAAATTTCTTGACAGAACTACTTAATGTCTATGTATAATGGATGTAAATTTTCTTGAGTATTGTTTTTGTCAGGCAGAAGTTTGAGTCGGACTGGTTGAGTCTATTGGTAACTAATTTACCCTGATATACTAGATAACTAGGTTTTTTTGTGTCTGTCATGTAAGTACTAGGTTATCGCCAGTTGGTTGGAAAAAGTTTGTATGTTTCTGTGGGGATATACATCTTAAGCTTCATTCATATTGGTTCTATAAAAAGGTCTTAAAAAGTCTTAGTTGGCGAAACCTGAAGAAACCCTGAGTCGTGTCGAGCCAAGAACCCGCTAACTGGATAGATAAACTACTTGCACTCGATTTTATTTAAGTGTATTTGGGTGAAGAGAGGGTAAATACAAATGCACACCATGTTTTTTAGTTTTTAGTTGTTTTTTTTTATTATTATTTAATTTGAAAGCTTTTGTCATTTTCTTGCAATTACTCACAACTTTGTGTTGGTCTATCTCATTAAATCCCAATGAAATATGTAGATTATTCAATATTTGTAAGATACAGTTTATGCGGGAGGTCTGAAAGTAGATTTCCAAGCACTAACCATCTAAGTTCTCATGTATTCCCCCTCAGCTAACAAATGTACAGTTACCAGTCCTGCTGATGCTACTCCAGTCAGCCGTGTAGGCGGTCTTCATCGGTAGAACCCAAACCGGCGTCATGAATCGCAGCGCTCTCCGCTTCGTCCACCCAGTTACGCCCCTGTGATTGATGGCCAGTCGAGTGGGCGCATAAATCTTAACGGTGAAGGAGGGAGGCATCAGCAGCTCCCATCAATCCTGCGCCGGCAGGGGGGGTGAGGAATCGACCAATGAGACGTCTCCACGTGGGAGGAAAATAATGTAGCGCAAAAAATCCGCCTACTCTCAAAGTGGGGGAAGCAGGAGTAAATGGAAGTTGTAGCTGAGGCAGAATAATCAAACGAGTGAATGATCAGAAGGATGTGACTCTCTGAAGAAGCCACCTGTTGCTTCTTGTCCCTGAAATGTGGAGCTTTTAAATGAATCTGTGGAGTGTTTAGGTGTTGACCGGCTGTCCGTCAGCAGCCCGCTCGTTCAGACAAAGCCTTGTAAGAGGCTGTGTTTTAAATGGAAAAAAACAGATTCCGGTACGTGGTAGTTTTCCCAGTTTCTTTCTTCTCAGTCTAAGTCCCGAAGGCTGTGCCGTGTAGGAGGAGAAAGGTCGACAGGTTGAAGGAAATCAACAATGCCTCTCGGACTCCTTTCATGTTTAGTAAAGAGATAGCAACAGGGTTGATGGAGTGGAAATTTACATGAAGGGGAAAAAAAGTGAAAGGATGCCAACGCAGAGACGACAGGTATCGGTTTATGCTTCCATTTCCTCGCATCGCGCGGCGAGACGGAACGGGATGATTGGCCTCCGGCCCCCGCCGCTGGAATACAGAGTAGGCTGGAAGCTCGAGGCGACGAGGATGCAGGAACGCTGCAGGGAATTCATCTCTCCCCTCTCATATCGAAGTGCCAGGAAGAGAAGAAGAATATCCCCTGCCTGCAGATGCCCGTCCATCTGTTAATGCTCCGGCCCATTCTGGGCGTCTCTTTCGGTTTGCTATAAACAAAACTTTTCACATCCAGTCCAACAAGACTAATGAACAAAAGAAGCTGGATTTGCACCAATACATCACCAGTTAGGCAAGTATTAAATAAATCAATTTAAATTCTGGTTTCTATCTCGTTGCATTGCATGGATGCATTCTTTAGTGGGATCAACATTTTGTTGGGCTTTATGTTGTTACAGTCTTCCAATTTTGATACACTATAGGCACAAACTTAAATATGTTTTACCTGGATTTCTGCTATTATTTAGACAGGGAATGGGGCAAAAAGAAGCTTTGACCTTCATGCAAAGGTTGCGGCAGAAAAATAACACCAATATGAAGATCCATGGAACTAAATACATGCCAATGCTGAAAAAACACACAATTAAAGGTCAAAAATCGACTCAACGCTGGGACGGAGGGTTACATTACAGCAGGACAAGAGCCTTAAACATACAGCCAGAGCTTCAGTTGAGTGGTTTAGGTCAAGGGTTATGATCGCCAATCCCTAAGGGCTGGTAACATGAAACTTTTAGTTGTGTCTCTGGGTCAACACACCTGGGTCAGATGGCTGAATTACCTCTTTAGTTTGGAGTCGAGTTCTCTAGAGTCCTGCTAGTGATGTAATTATTTGATCTGCAGCAGGATTTAATTGAACAAAGTCATATTTTTATGAACCTATGAAAATTCATAGGTTCATAGTTGCTCCGACACAAACTGATCTCACTCACCAACATCCAGATGTCAGATGGGAAATCTCGCAAAACGTCTTGAGTTCAGAGTAAATAGACATGGCCGACGAAGAAGAACCAATTGCAATAGTTTGTGGACTATTTCTAACATAGACAAAAAACAAAACAGATGTCTCCAAAATCCGCCGGATTTTCTGGTGTGCCAAGCCATCTTGCTTTCTGATTGACTGCATGAACGGGGTGTATGTTTGTCCTCGAGGAACTATTGCAATCCAACAATATCGACGTTTTGAGATCGGAGCGGTCCCGATGTTCTTCCAAGCAGACTAGATTATTCTTAGCACACGACCCGCTGCAGAAATATCTCCTTAGATTATCTTTAGAGCCATCTAAAGATAAGATAGTTCTTATCTCCTAAGCGTAGTGTCAAGACTATCAAATTGGTGGGAGGTAGAGACAAACCCTCTGAAACATTGGTTTCAATCCCAACTCAGAAACCAAGACCTGCATGTTTTAGGTGTTTCCTCGATGATTAACAGGCTGCTGCATCCCTCGATGGCATGCAGAGGAGGTCATGCAGTCATTTGAAGAGTAATCCCTGAGGACCAGGGTCGGGAACCACTGCGCTGAAAAACCTGCAGCTACAATTGTAGCAACAGGTTTTATCATCTATTACCCAGATGATAAATTATTTCAACATTTTCAGACAAATCATACATACTCTGTTGGTTATAATGTGAAATCCCAATAAATTACATTCCAGTTTGTGGATTTAATAGGATAACATGTGAGTAAATAAATAAAGGGGTGTGAAAACATTCGAGAGTCACTGTTGGAACAGCACGTTTTGAAAAAGAAACCATCCAAAGGCTTGACTCTTGTTTAAATCCAGTGCAAACAAGCTATGAGAGGTGCAGTACTTCCCTCCCATCCACGTATTTCTCCGCTTCTGTGAACCGAGATCTGAATGTAACGAACCCAGAAGGCCTGGATGGCCGCCTTTGAATACTAACCAAGTGAAACTTTACACTGCAGGCAATGCAGACAGATATGCAGGCAGCATTTAGTGCTGGGGAAAGACGGTGGGAATCTCCCTATGGTAC
Source organism: Girardinus metallicus (assembly GCA_903067095.1). Taxonomy (NCBI): domain Eukaryota; kingdom Metazoa; phylum Chordata; class Actinopteri; order Cyprinodontiformes; family Poeciliidae; genus Girardinus; species Girardinus metallicus. The sequence continues at coordinate 37,838 of CAEGAE010058310.1, forward strand.
CCAAACAGATTTAACAGTCCTCGTTACCAGGGAAACCGGCTGGAGGCACTCCCTGTTGAATAATTGATGAGCGGGTGTCGCCTTACAACATCCCTCTCTCTGAGTTTGTAGCGGATTTGAGCCTCAGTCTGAACCTGAATACGCTGCCGGAGCAGGAGAGACCTCTAGTGGCTGAAATGTAGAGTTGCAGAGATCAACAAAGCTGTTCTGGAAAGAGAAATGGAGTCGTTTTCTGATAATAAATGGAGCTTCTGAACAATATCCTTTGTTCCTTCGAATGGCCGACAGCAGGGGGAACTGACCTTCCCTGTTTTCCTCCATCTGGACTTCAACGGCTACATTCAATCAAGTCGATGTTTATGCGGCAAGTGATGTTTATGCAATGTCTGCCCACGTATGCAGCTGCCTTCACCGCCTACCCAGAGCTCCGACTGAGGGACGGACGTCAACTTTACGACGGATTCTGTTGGTGTTTTTGATAGAGCTTTAGGTGTGTGCTTGAAGAGAGAGAAGTCACCGCTGCAATGCTCTGATTGTGGAGTCTAAACGCAATCACACAAACCCCATAGTGGTCTGTCCTGATTTGTGTTGCACCTGAGCTAATAAACTAGTTTTGAACCAATCTTAATTTCTCTTTCTGTTTCTCAGGAATCAGACATTATTCTTATTTTTTAGAGGTTGACATTTTGATATGTCTCCAAATATTCAGAAGATTTTCCAAGTTTTGCTTTGGACTTAAGATGGTCTGTACCTGCTTATCCACGCAGGGACGCAGTGGTGGTTGGTTCTTATTTTTAGTAGTCATCGGACAAAAGGCGCCGGTTCATCGCAGGGCAAAACAAGAGAAGAAGAAGTCCATTGACCTTTTGTTTAGGCACTAAGGATTGCCATGTCCTTGTACTATGTGAAAGCAGTTTCCCTCGTAAGCCGGCTGGATTGAACCCAGGTTACGAAGAGACCGTCCATCCTTTCTGGACAGGTCTCTCCTTTGAGACGTCTGCAGAACGAGCGAGAGTTTATTTGGAGAACGGGATATGTGGGTTTTTCCACCTGAACCTGTTACTTCCTCAAGCTGGTCTTGAGTAAGCAGAAGACAACAGATTGATGAATGGAAAGTGGCTGAGAAAAGACGCACTGAACCTGTAAAACTACGAAAACTGCATCTCAAGATAACTTTGATGGTACCAAAATAATATTTCTAACAATCAAACTGTGCTGTCTTTGGTTTAATTTAAAGATCCAGATAAAAAAAATAGGAACTAATTGTATATGTGTAACAAAATGTCTAAAATTTGTCTGTTTTTTTTTTTCTTTACCAAATTGTCTACTATATCAACACAACACTCTATATTCATCGTTGGCGTAAATGTTGTTTCCAGTTGTTCTGGGTTGAGTTCTAGATTTGTATAAAGCGAAACGTTGGTACTCCATGTTTGATTCTTGTTCTGGGTTGCTAAGTTTACGACCTTTTTTTTTTTTATCTGATCAAATCTTAGTTCAGAATTGAGTCGTTTCCACAGCAAACATCTTTTCTGAAACCGACCAGGCGCAAAGGTTGACAGCGAGAGGGAGAAAGACCTGGAGGACTACAACACAGCCCATCTGGTTGGAAGCTTAAAGACAGGAGGGATGACTCAGGAGTTTTGCACGGCTTTGTAGCTCCGCGTTTCGTCTTATTTGCTTCTAAAACCGACCCGAAGCAGGAAAGTCCCCTCACGGTGACCTGGCCACGCGGTGTCGGCTTTCCTCAGCCTGGCCTTGAGCGCTAGAGAAGCCGGAGCTTCTATATACAGATCAGATATATTTATGTTTGGCAGCTCTCGTGTCTGCGCCTCGATCACGAGTGAGCTCACATACACCGAGCGGTTATCATCTGAAACAAATAAAATCCTGGCTTGTGAAGGGAAAACAATCAGTTAGTGAGAAATGTCTTGATGCTGTGCTTGACACACCCTTGTTGTGACCTTCAAGCTGCACCACACCCACCTGAGTCCCTCCTGTTGCATGACTAATACAACATCTTGAATAATTTAAAGTCGCTGTGTGGATTCTTTTTGATCATGTTGACAGGAGGAGCAGTTGTTTTTAATGCTCGTCGGCGTTAAATGTTGAGGTAATTGCCTTGTTTTCTTATAGTTTAGAGGGAAAATATGATGACAGCAAAGTGAGGACCGTCCCATTAGCTGTTTTAAATAATAGGTGTAAACACAACACACTGAAATTTTATGAGCATTTAAGAAAACTTTAACTTGTAGAAAAGGTTTAAACTTTTAAAAAGTTAAATTTTTAGTGTTATATTTATGGGAAAAATATTTATTCCTCTCCATCGCATTGTTTATCACTTGTGCACAATTTCTTATCACGATGAGAATTTTGATTTTTCGTTGTCATGATAAATTTATTGACGTTAAATAAAAAATAAAGACAGATGATCGGAAAAGTTATTTTTGCTATTTTCCCCGCTGTTTGTTCAAAAAAAGCATCAATAAATTTAAAATAATGTTTGCATTTTAGTGATTAAAAGCACATTTTTTTAAGTAAGTGGCATCCCGAAGAAGCTTGAATGTTTTTCAAGGACAATATTTGTGTGTGTGGTGCTATGAATGCTATGCCATCCAGTTATCACCCTGCAAAACTATTTATTACCTAAAGGGTAAGTAATAATAATAATATCACAATAGTACCACAAAATATTGCCAAAATTAGCCTTTTTTGTCATATTTCAACCATGAATAATGTATTTTATTGTGATTTTATGTGATAAACCAACACAAAGCACAACTGCCTTTACTCTAATATCCTGAAATAAGTAAAAACCAGTGCAAACAATTGTTTTTCCACATTCTGACTAGATAGATCCGAGCTGACGATATAATTTTATACCCTAATCTTGCTTTAAAATTGTGGTTATAACTTAAACTCTGTAAAAAAGAAAATAAAAAAACAGTTGAGGTGTCAGTGTGTTTGCTCTCGCTCCTGATACTCAAACATTAATGGTAGAAAAGCTGCCATCTCACTCAGTTTTGCACAGTAATATCTGGCGAAACCCACCGAGACTCGGCTTGTTATTCGGTTTTTTAATAACAAGGTTTTCTTTTAAAGATGACAGCAGTCCCTCCTACTGGGTTAGGCAGGGTTAAACAATAAACAATAAGCATCGGACACGTTTACTGCTGTAATTCTGATTCTTGGACTGTTTTCTAACCTCTTTTTTTTTTTCACACCCGAGAGTGTGATTTTTGCACCTATATTATTTCTGCTGTCAAAGTGAGAGATTGACAAAGATGGTGTGAAACGATTGGCATTTTTATTAATTCTTTTACTTATTTATTCCTATTTTTATGCAGTAGTCTATCATGTAACTAATATCAGAGGTTGACTGACAGAAATCTTGAGCTGCACCCAGACTCGCCTTTGAGTGATGGATTTGGATGCTTCACAGTTGGACACTTGGTCTGCCAAATAAATATCTGTGGTGCTTTGACTGTTTTCTAATTAAACATAAAGACTTGTAGCTACTGAATATTCTTTACAACTTGAGAATAATTAATTGAGCCTCTTGGGAAAACTTTAAAGGAACTAATAAGCTGAAAAGTGCACCGGTTAATTCCTTGCTTTCTTGTTATTTCTGCACATTTGCTGATGACTTCATGATGACTTTTGCCGTTTCCGTCCACAGCGGCTGTGCTGAAGTACGAGAACAACGTGATGAACATCCGACAGTTCAACTGCTCACCTCATCCTTACTGGCTGCCCAACTTCATGGACGTTTTCACCTGGTCTCTGCCGTTTGTCGGGGAGAAAGGTGAGTGCGCATGTAGTTGCAACACATTAAAGCGAGTTAATTTAAATTTCCAAAAGAAATGCAGCGAAGTTTGTATGAAGCAAGAGGTTGATTGATTAACAACTTGCTGCCACTTCTTTAGATTAACAATAAAACCAGAGTTTACATACAGATTGATTACTGTCTCTTTGGATGATGAGGGAAAGCCCGGGTTGTGATGTCACTGCTTTGGAGGCTTCTGATAGGATAGCTGACAAATTTGAGTTAATTGCCAAGATATCAGGAAGAGAATTGTGCAGCTGCACAAGTCTGCTTCACCCTTGGAAATGTCCAACTACTTTATTGTCCTGGAAGGAGACGGGTTCTGTGTCCCCGAGGTGAAAATGTTCTGGTCCAAAATCAAATCAGGCCCAGAACCTAAAGACCTTGACTGAAGCTGGTGAAACCGAGTCGTAATGCCCAGTGAAACGTGTCCACAGCGAGCATAAAGAAACAGACTGCAGTTTTCAAACGGACACAGAGACAAATACCGTCACTTTTGGAGGCATGTCCTGTTGTCTGATGAAACTAAAGTGGAACTGTTTGTCCAAAAAGGTCATTTGGAGGACATCTGTACCATCCTGTGACGGTATGTGTTGATCTGACATCCATTTTTCTCCTTTTGTGGATAATACCGATCATTTTCGAGTCGCTTAAGAAATAAAAATGCAGTTATCTATATTTGCCAGCAGGTGGCCCAACCTGCCTTAAGAATCACAAATAAATTACTACACTGAAAAGTTTTTTTTGGACAATAAAGTCTTCACTCTGAATCTTTTTTTATGATCAGCCTTGCATTGTGTCACTTAAACTGGATTTAAGTGACCCAATGCACTGATGACATCATACTCTGATGTCATACTCACCAGAGTATGACATCTTCTGTCATGACAATGAAGAAATTCTGGGCTCATGTATCTTCAAAAAGGAAGATTTATATTTATCTCCTTTTTCTACTCCAAGTTATTTCCCATCAGGAATAATTTGCAGTAAAACCATAGAAGAAGAACTACTAAAGCAGCAGAGAGCGAGGGACCACGATGCAGTAGAGATTTTGTTTTTTTCCTATTCAGGTTCCTGACGGATTAATATCAACAAGATTAACAAGAAGGCAATGCCTTTTTTTAGTTTGTATATCCTTTAGTAGCTGTAGTAAATTAACTAAGAAACATTTAAAAAAATACATGTATTGTCTTTCCAGCAAATGAAATTGAAATTGTTGAAGTTCTCGGTCGTGTGAAAACTACTTTTTCAGGAGTGAATTAATACAATAAAGCTTTTGGCAGTGGGTCAATATTCACCTGATCTTTCTGCACAAAAATCTAAAATGCAGATTTTCCCTGAGTATAGCTGTGAGGTCTCCTTTTAAATGCAAATACGCACCGATTTAAAGAGGAACGTCTGGGTTAATTAATAAAAAATACTTTGTATTGACCCGACTCTCCTCCTGCTGAAGTTAATCACTTCTAAATAAACAGTTACAAACAGGCATAAACAGTCTTAGGTTTGACCCTCTTTGTTCTCCCCTGTATTCAAAACCTTTTGTTTTTCTTTCCCTCAGTGACTGAGATGCTTGTGAACGTGTTGAGCATTTGTTCCAACGACGAGCTGACGACTGACGAAGAGCTAGACGGTGAGTGCTGCTGAAGTTTTGCTTCGGCTCCACTAGAGGGAGACATTCTTCCACCCGTCTGTTGTCTCAAAAACGTGAACTTTCTTCTCAGGTTTAGGTCCAGAGAACCTTTGACTTCAAAATGAAAAGCATTTATTTATCTGTAAAGTTGCTGGTCTTGTGTGGTATTTCTTGGCTGCTGCACGTTTTTTTGTCCTCATGTCAGAGGAGGTTCAGTTTTATCTCCAGTCACATTTTTTCCAGTTTTCCTCTGCCTGCTTTGACCCTTATGGGCAAACAGGAAATGACCTCACCTCCCCTTCCTCCTCGATTCGGCGTTCGGCTGTTTCTCACACCAGTCGCATTTTTTAAATTTCTTAGTTTGCGGATCGAAAATTTTGCTCTGTTGAACGAGTTTAAAGCCTCCAGCAAACATATTCACTTTCTCCAACTCCTACACCTCAAGTCACGTTAAAGAGCTGAAAATCTTATGTATTTTATTGAAATTATGTGATGCATTAATGCAAAGCAGTACGTTGTTGCGAAGTGGACATAACATGATGCTTAAACTCCGTTTTCTTTACTCTGATACCTCTAAATAAAATCCATTATAACAAATGCTTCAGAAATCACTCGATTGGTAATTTAAATAATTGATCACTTAAACTCAGTATAAATGAAGCATTTCTGTTGGAGAACAATAGTGAGGGTTTAAAGCAGAGTTTGATTTTAAAATAATGTCCCAAAACATACAGTAAATACCGTATTTCCTGGACTATAAGTCACCATTTTTTCCCTAGTTTTGCTACTCCTGCTCTTTTGACTGATCTGACTTATACTCCATTCAAAAATTCATCAAAATAAACTGCATCAGATAAAATGTGTTAGAATGGCCTAGTCAAAGGCCAGACATTTGGTCCAGTCGAGAATCTGGCAAATCATGAAAGTGGCTCCTCACAGATTCTCTCTAGATGCTCAAAACTGGCAGAGACATACCACAAAACATGCATGCCACACTTTTCAGATACTTAACCGGAAAGAAAATCTTTAAACAAATAAATAATGAAACACAAGGAAAGTGGTTGTGACAAAATGTGAATAAGTTCCAGGGGTGTGAATACATTCGCATGGCTTTGTAAAACGTCCTGATTTGTTTTGTATCTGCAGCTTTAATTATAGCAGTTTTTATTCTAATATTCATCCAAGTTGACCAAGGTAAAATTTATTGGATTTTATTAGTTTATTCAGACTTCAGATTGCGTCACATGAACCAGTTTTTGGCCGTCCTCTAACATCTGTTTCGTCCACTCACTCCCTCAGTGACTTCAGACTTTCTCGCTTCTTTTCTTTGCTTTTTTTTCTCCACTTTTAAAGCCGTTTCAACTGTTTTTCGTTTTCAGTTTTCGGTGTTGCCCTTCAAGATGTTTAATTATTTTCCTTCCTCGCTCACCTCTACCTTTCTAGTTCCCTCATAATCTCTGATCGCCTTCTACCTGCTGTCGTCTCCGTGCGTCCTTCCTCACTCCGTTCTCTCACCCCTCTCCTCATGCTGGAATATTGTCACCACTTTGGTTTTACTCATCTAATCTCTTTGTTTCTTCATGTTTTGCAGAGTTTTTCCTTTTCATCTGTTGTGCTTTTTCTCATCTCTCCCTGCGCTCATCTTTCATTCTGCGGCCATCCACTGATCTCTCTGTCCTCTCTCTCTGTCTTCTCTTCTGGGGTTGTTTCATGAGAAGGACAGCTAATATATCCCCCCAAAAAAGGTACAAAACGCTAGTGGAGTCCGTGTGAGTATGCGGCATCAGCTGAGACTCCTGCCGTTTGTGAACTAACTTCACTCTCCTAACAATCTGTCCTGAACCTCTGTGGTGGAAGTAGAAGATGTGTAATGGCTGGACGGACCAGTTTTTAGCTAGCGAAACGCCGCAGGTGAAAATCAACAAAAAGTTTCATCAGTTCTCTCATTTTTACTCCACTCCCATCATTCGTTCTTTTTTAATTTCCCAAAACGGATTCCCTGAAGGATTCAAGCTGTTCAACCAAAAAAAAAAAAAAAAACACAGGAAAAATCCACAGAGCACGGGGTCGTCCAAACATGCCGATCTGACATGTTTGGACACAAACCAGGCTGTTTTTACAGAGGACGCACGCTGCTGCCCTGAATCTGCCGAATACGCTGGCATAGAGGAGAGGCGCGGTTGGCATGGTTGCACCCAGTGCTGAGAAACGCTCAGGTGCTGTGATGTGCATAATCCGGTTTTTGGGAGTTTAAATAACAGCATTATGGTTTTCATGTGTTGCTTTTATTGTTAAAACTAATAGTCCAACAAAACGCTCTTCATCTGTCCGCTGTCTGACGGCACCAGCCCGGTTTTTGTCGGATTTTCACGTAGCTGCCTTCAGTTACTTATTTTTCATGAAGGAATGATTACACAGCACACAACTTATCTTCTTTTTCTTTACAGACTTTTGATCATTTGTTGATTATATCCAGCTCTGGAAAAAACAACACTTTCTTTGCAGGTGTGTGCACAAGACTGACATGACGCTGTGAACATGAATTAGTCTTTATGAATGTTTATGACTGCTGTCATGAACTGTCATGTGCTAAATAGTGGCAGTATTAATGCAAAGTTGCCTTAAAAGTTGCATTAAAATGTGAGAGACTCCGAATTTATTCGTTTATTTATTTATTTTGCTGTTTATGTGTACTGTGGTTCGCCCAATTTGTTTGTTTATTATGATGAGCTCATTCTTCATTGCGGTTTGTTCATTGCTTCGGAGCTTGGTTACGTGTCTGTCTCCTGCTTTGATCTTTGCTGCTCGTGTTTTCTATACGTCATCGAATGTGACTTTTACGCGTGTTCCTTGAACGTGCCTTTTTGCGAGGCAGTGCACCGTTTTCGTTCTGCTGAGGAGCGTTAGGCACCGAGTGTGACAGGCTGAGTTTTTGTGTTAAGGTAAATAAAACCTTTTTTTATTCGCAATGTCTGATCCCAGCAACAAAAACTCAACTGAAAGTGCCAACTTTGCATTATTTGGTAAATAATGGCACTTCTAATGCAGCTTTTAAAGCAAATTTGCAAAAAAGGTGTCATTATTTAACAAATGACACTTCATGACAACAGTCATAAACATTCATAAAGACTCTTTCATGTTTACAGTGTCATGCACACCCCTTCAAATAAAGTGTTACCAAATTTAGACACCGCTTAAAATGTTCAGTTCCTCTGATTTTACTCCTTCTAGGTTTATGTTTGAGTAAAATGAACATTGTTTTTTTTTATTCTATGAACTACTGACAACATGTCCCTGAAATTCCAAGCGAAAATTTTTTATTTATTTGCAGAAAATGAGAAATGGTCCATATAATGAAAAAGATGCAGTAAATAATGCAAAGAAAACAAATTTCTATTCATTTAGAAACAACAAAATTAATGTTTTAACTCAGGAAGAGATGAGGAATCAATATATGAGGTTTTCAATTTGGTTCAGTGCAGTGGGCTCTTAGTTTTTCCCAGAGACGTATATGAGGGCCTAAAATCACACGAATAGAAAGAATAAATACGTCGCATCCAGTTGTGTTGATGCTGCCCTTTTCCAGCTCAGTCATGATTTCAGATTGTGGTGAAACCAACAAAACCACATCATCTACATAAAAGTAGAGACCCAATCTTTAGTGCTTCAAAACGGATCCTTTCAACACTTTGTCTGCGCCTAGAGATTATGTCCATGAACAGAGGTCAAAGGGCAGCCTTGGCGGAGTCCAACTCTCACCGGAAACGAGCCTGCAGCTCCAACTCTGACAAATAAGAGAAACGACAGAATTATGCCAGCAGCTTGTTGATATCTAGAGAAATGTGGATGAGCTGCAGCTCATGTTAGTGCAGACATTTATATATTTAATTATATATATAAGTTTAAGTATAATTTTGACTGATAAAAAATATCTAAAAGAAAAAATTATTTTTTTTTTCTTTTAGATAAAATCCACTAAAAGAAAGTAGTGTAGTCATTCCCTCCTGATAAGAAAAACATTTCAAATCTACAATATTAGGCATTGGTGCCTATGATGAGTGTATTTTAAGTTTTTAGCCCTTTGGTATTGTTTTTATTTTTATTATTATTATTATTATTTTAAATCAGTTTCAGTCCGATAGTTAACCCGATTAGACAGGAAGAAAAACATTTAAAAATGAGACTTTTGGATTTCAAGTCTGACTTCTTGGAAGGAAAACATGTAAAACCAAAATTGGTTTTAATTTTTTTTTCTAGTCATCAACATAAAAGCTGTTGTTTTTGAACCACTTTTGTGACCTCTGACCTCTGTTATTTTAGGTGCCACGGCTTCTGCCAGAAAAGAGGTCATCCGCAACAAGATCCGTGCCATTGGGAAGATGGCCCGGGTATTCTCTGTGCTCAGGTACGCAAACATGCCTAACCTCAGCGCTGCAGGGCGGAAAAAGACTTAATTCTTCTTTCATTCTTCAGCGCCCCAGTAGTTTCCTCAGTAGTTTCCTCAGTAGTTTCCTCAGTAGTTTCCTCAGTGGTTTCCTCAGTAGTTTCCTCAGTAGTTTCCTCAGTGGTTTCCTCAGTAGTTTCCTCAGTAGTTTCCTCAGTAGTTTCCTCCGGGGGGGTTTTTTTTTAATGAAAGCTTATCAAACTATCCAAAAACCAAGAACTTTGTTTATTCTTCTCCTGACAACATCAGTTAGAGAGAGGAAGCGAAATAAATCAAGAGTTTTCCTGCTGTAAATCTGTCGCTGCTGCGTTTGAGCCTCAGACAGTTTTAGATGAACAGCCAATCAGACGGACAGGAAGAGGCAGGAAGAGGCAGGAAGCTGCGACACCTGCAGAAGAAGAAGAAGAAGAAGTCTGATGATCAGAGGATGAGAGGAGCGAGACGAGGAGTGGTTCCTCAACCATCCATCCATCTATCCATCCATCCATCTGTCTATTCATCCATCCATACATCCATCCATCTATCCATCCATCTGTCTATTTATTCATCCATCCACCCGTCTATTCATCCATCCATCCATCCATCTATATATTCATCCATCTATCTATCCATCCATCTGTCTATTTATTCATCCATCCATCTATCCATCCATCCATTCATTCATCCATCCATCCATCCATCTATATATTCATCCATCCATCCATTTGTCTATTCAGCCATCCATCCACCATCCACCCGTCTGTCCATTCATCCATCCATTCATCCATCCATCTATTTTTCATCCATCCATCATAAATTAAAAAATGTTCAATCTTGAATCTTAGGTTTTATGGATTTTTCCATAACCTCAGACTTGAACTTTTGGGCCACCGTTATGAAAGAGCCATAGTAGAACATGTTGGTGGCAGCATTATGCTGTGTGGTTTCATTTCTTCAGATGGAACATGGTTCCGTCCTCTTTGTTTTTTTGTTGTTGATCTGATGAAGCCAGCCATCCATCGCTCCGACTCCAAATAACAGAAGAATCAAACGAGTCCAGAACAGCGGATCCTCGTGTCGGCTCCTTCACGAAACCCTTTGACCTCAGGTGTGACCCCTGTTCTCCTGTGTTCCAGAGAGGAGAGTGAGAGCGTGCTCACGCTGAAGGGGCTGACCCCGACCGGCATGCTGCCGAGCGGAGTGCTGTCCGGCGGCAAGGAGAAGCTGCAGAACGGTAAGACTGTGACCTCCGACCCCCTGACCTGGTCTCAGGACAGACAGAAGAACCCTAACCAGGCGCCAGCTCAGCATTTGGAAAATCGTGTCATAAGTTTAACTGTAGCTTCTCTGAGTTGCTTGAAGAGAATTAAAAGCTGTAATCTTCTCCCCCACCAGCTACATTCAGCATATTTCCTTTGGTCTCGTTATTTTCCTCTTGAATGTGTCCTCTCTTAACGTCCGGCGTTATTGCTTCTGTTTTCCAGTCCCTGTTTGCTCTCTTCCACTGGTTTTACTCAAATATTACCCATGTGTTTTCTTTCTCCTCTTTCTCTCTGGAAACTGCAGGTACATTCGGTTGTTGTGCAAGTATTTCGCTGTGTTTTGTCTTCAGATGTTCTGTCTGTAGATTTATGTTCACTCTCAGTTTCGCAAACCTTCTCTGCGGGTTTTAAGAAGCTTTACGTACAAGAAATCAAAACTAAAATTTTAAAATTATTTATCTTCCATAGATAAAGAAAAAATTGCCTCTTTCTCAACTTAAAAGCAGAATTTTGTAGCTTTACAGCCTCATTGTCCCCCTGGAAAAAACACGTAAAAACCAATAAAATACATTTATACAATAACGCATTAGTTTAATCTTACTATTGAAAATTAAAATGATAAATTTGATCTTAAGAAATAATCGTCTTTCTCAGATTTTTTTTATGTAGAATTGAAATATGCATTTGTTAAGCAAATTTCTTTGTTTGGTTCTTTGAACTTTGAAAACATTTAGCGCAGAAGCTAATGCTAATTCTTACAATAATTCCACTAAACAAATTTTTCTGGATAAATCCTAAAGCGCTAATTTACTTGGACGTTTACAAGTAAAGCTTATTAAACTTAAAGTTGAGTAAATTGTGATATCTGCTGCCGTATTTATTGACTTTTAGGAATTCTTCAGGTAGCTAGTCGGTTACATTCATGCTCTTATTTTGAAACTGTTTGAGCAGTTTCCTCTCCTCGTGTTCTCCACCTGCGATGCAATGTGGGAAATTACGGGTATTCTCTACCCAGAATGCATCACTGTAAAAAACACTGGCTGCTGTTTTGAATGCGAATCAACATAATTGAAATTAGCGCTTTAGCATTAGCTTCTGCTAGATGCCATGTTGGTGTAGCACTTTAGCGTTAGCGAAACTGACTTCTTAGTTAGCAGCGCCCACAGCTTTTTTTTTTTTATTTATTTTTGTATCGCCTCTTATGGTTGATTTGGACTCTTTGTTTTATTTAAATATTTGGTTAAGATAAATTAACTTTGCAGGATTATTAATTAAATGTTTCTGAACTTTTTAGGCCGTCTAAAACAAATTAAAGTATAAATAAACCATTTTTCAGTCGTTTAGGTTCCTATAGGGATTTTTAGAGTTGTAAAAAATGTTTCTTTCTACAGTAAATGTTCTCAAACTAAGGGTTGGGGGTTTTTCCAGAAACGCCAGTGTGAAATATGCTACTGCATACATATTTACCACGGTTGCTGATAAGATTTTAATAAATCGTCTCTTACAATAATATCTGTAGACAGGCTCTTCCTCCCTATTTAACGAGGATGTGTGAAAACATCAGATTTGCGTAGATTCCTCAGGGCTCGCGCCTCATTCAGCTGATCACCTGTGATTTTCCATTTCAACCACGTTTTATTTGTGTTGTTGGTTTAGTTGGAGCTCATCCTCTTGGAGTTTTGTGCTGTTTTCTCATGTGTGTAAACCTCGGCCTCCCTCCGTTATGTCGTATTTTATTTAAAAGTGTAACTCCCAGGGTTAGTAATCGGTAAGTGGCTGAGAGGTTTTCTTCACGCTCAGCCAGTGACTTTGATATTTAGCATCAAAAGAGGCTGAACCTGTATTATCCTGTTGTGTCCATCTGATTCAGTTCTTCATTTGTTTTCAATATTTCCAATCACATTTCTAGCAGAAACAAATGGTTTTCCAACATTTTTGTGTCATATTTTCTCTAAGGATTTATTTTTTCCTGCCACTACATTCATTCGTTTGACACTTTTTCTTGAACTTTAACCCTTTCTCCATGATATTTGCTGCCACTTCTCCTCCTCCTCCTCCTCCTCCCTTTTTGCTAACATCCTCGTATTCTTTTGTCATGAAATGTGGAGATGCCGTTAACCTTTTGTTGTCGTTATTGGCTGTCTTTGCTGCTCATTGACTTGTTCCTGGGACACAATGAACTCCTCCTGCTCACCTCTCTCGTTCATTTTGCAACCCCCCTCTTCTTCTCTTCAGCTACTATTGAAGCTATTGAGGCTGACGAAGGTAAATGGGTCTAGCCGCCCTCTTCTGTTGCTTTTTCATGGCAATAGACAGTAGGTGGGGAGGGAGGGAGGGTGGGTGGGTGGGTTTTGGCCGGGTTCTTCCATTCATCTCGCTGGTGCTTGAGTAGAACTGTGGCGTAGTTTAGAGCAAGAAGTAAGTCCGTCAGATCATGTGGTCGAACGTTTTAAAGGGGGACCAGCTTTTCATAGCAGAGATTTCATGATCACAGATTGTCACTGTGATTTATTGTTGTTGTTGTTGTTTTTTTTTTTTGTTGTTTGTTTGTTTTTTGTTTTTTTTTTATTAATCGGGTGAGCGCAAAGCAAAAAGACAAGACACCACTGCGGAGTTTGTGACTGAAAATGTTTGCTTTACATTTCAGAAGAATTGTCACATGACGTTTGTTGTCGAAACGCTGGTTAGCGAGGAAGCTGCCAGACATAGTTGCACTTGAAGAAACTCATTTTTCACGCTCACAAAATGTGGAAGGTGTGAATATGTGGGTATCATCAGGTCCTCTGGAAGCGCTACCGTGAATTTCTGCCGCCTGGAAAACACAGTGGCTCCTTAAAAAAAAAAACGATTTTATGCGTCAATTATTGCTTTCTTGTGATAAACACAACCAAATAAATGCTTAGGGATTTCAGAAATACCCTATAAATTGGGGTTTTTGTTCAAAGAGCGCTACTAAAGTCAGAGAGATTGCAGTAAATTACAGAACTGTGCAGAAGTTTTAAATCGCAACAAATGTCTGTATTTTCTTCCCACACTGCCAGACATTCTTGCAGTTATTTAAAAGGTGCTTGACCAACATTTCCTCTGGCTCTCTGAGTTTCTCTTTCGACTTTAGCTGCTTCTTTTTAATTAATTTTCAACCCATTTTAGTGTCAACCCAAATAACGCAGCAGTGGAAAAAAAAAAACAAAGCGAATGTGTTTACTTTCATAGATTTCACTCACTCTTCTCACTTTTCTGTGTTGCTACTCACTTTTGCTGCTCTATTTTAAAAAAAAAAACTGTTTTCTGTTTAAAGCAATAAATAATTCTTCCCTGTGGTTCCAGATTATTATCCGTTCAATGTGGCGCTTTTCTAATTTAGAGTCAAAAAAGTGCATTGGAAAAAAGAGTAGAAAAGCTAATAGTTAATTTATTTCGTACTCTGAAGCAGAGCTTCCAACTCCAGTCCTCCGTTGCCGTCCTCCTGCAACTTTTCGATGCATCCCTGCTCCAACGTACCTGAATCAAATGAATTGCCTCCTGCAAAGGCCTGGTCACTAACCATTTATTAGATCCAGGTGTGTTGGAGCGGGGATGCAAACAAACGACTGCAGGACAGAGACATTTAGTCCCCCGATCGAACGGATGTCCTGGACTATCGTAGGACCAAATTCTTCTCAAGAGCCCAGTTAGCGTCCAGACGAGTGGTGAAAATAGGAGGGGGGGGAAAAAAAAGAGTAATTAAAAGGAAAACCAAAACACCTGAGAGATGATGGTTTTAATGTCAACAGGAGACAAAAAAGCAGCCAAAGTCTAAAGAAAAACCCCAAAGAAGTGCCTTAATGACGTGATGATCAACAGCATTTTTGAAGCTTACAAGCACATCTGTCTTCTTGGAAAGCTGTTGCGCAACACTTTAAACGCTCAGTCACATTTCCTCTGATGAAGACTCGGTTTCATCGTCTACCTCTTGCGCTGCCCTCACACAACCTTATGAAATCTTGCTATGAAAGCCTCTTAGTGTTTCGTCCCCTTTGAAACGGCTGAAGCAGTTGTGCATTGTTGTTGCAGTTGCATTTATCCTCTAATTGCTTCCGAGCTAAAAACCCAAAGCTCCCGGGGAGAAATCTGCATTAGATTCTCCCTTTTTGAAAAGAATGACAAACTGTTACCTGCATCGCTTTTTCTTGGTTTGCGCAAGAACAACCTCAACTGCGAGCTAAATAGTAGTGCGCCAGCTGCTATTTACGTTGAACCTGTTGGGTACTTCCTCTTGAACCCCACAGAGGACAGTCCACTAGTGTCCAGACTCTTCTTTGCTTCTCTCTCTCTCTCTCCATGTCGGTCTCCTGTGGCCCTGCTGTGTCGTGTTTCCTTCCTGTGAGCTGCTAATAACCTGTGTCTGACCTGTGCTATGCAGCAACACAACTACGCTACCCATCATGCCCTTCTTGTAGAATATGACGCCCCTGCTTCCTCGTCTTAACAGAGGGTCATCTTTTGTTTCTTTTGCGTCATTTAAAGAGGCTTTATGAGAGGTGGAAGTGATGAAATGTGAAAGTTTTTGCTCCATTTAGGCCTGGTGGTGACTTCCATCCCTCATAGCTGCTGGTAAATCCTAATTGCTGCATGCTCCAAGCAGACGTAGCAAGTCGTTAGCACCGCCAAGTGTCTTTAGTGTTCCAGTCTCAACGTGGTTTCTATTCTGTGGTAGTGTCTCAGTGGACTCCACCCTGTTATTTTTTCTTTTCCCCTCCTCCCTTCGTTCTCCTTTATTTTTCTGTGTGTCTCTGATCATTGTCTTCTCTCCTTTTCAAACTGTGATGTGACGACAGGGCGATCTGGATGTTTGGGGTCCTCGGGCTTTGTCTTAGAGCCGTGTTTTCTTTTTTTTATTATACTGACTGAAAACACAAGACTTACCACGAAACAGAACAAAAAGCAAAAAGAAAGAAAAAACAGCAGTGCAACATGTTCTACGTACTTCAGATTTTGTCTGTAAAGCATGCTTCGGTGGTAAAGTGAAAACCTGTTGACCCTGATGCCAGCAGCCCCTTCTTATAGATTTAGAAGGATCGTTTGATCCTTTTGTCGAAACTTGTTCTTCTCTTTTCATCTGGTAAATGATGTTAAAGTGACGTTCTGTTAAACAAAAATGAGGTTAAGTATGGTATATGTTTTTGCAACACATTTAAGCGTTTTTAATTATGTGGCAGGTTATTGAAATGTTGTGAAACAACAGTTTTGGAAAGCGTAGCTATCATTTTCTCTGGGTAGAGGTACATGAGAAGCTATTCTGTTATACAAACAAGCAAGAAATTGTAACAGGGCAAACCTTTAAAGTACCAAACGCCCAAAACAAACACCAAATAAACTCACAGGAGCAACAGTAAAGCGTGCGTGTTTAGCTGTTGCTACATTACATAGCACTAATTATTAGCGCAAGGTTTGGCTTTAGTTTTATTTTTTTTTGTTTGTTTTGGACAAACTCTTGTTTTAATTTAAGCTTACGAACCAAGATCAGCTACTCCTATGAATCTCACGATTTTATTCCTCCCCTTTTAAAACCACCTCTAATTTCCTCGTCTTTTCCACTTTTCTTCCCCCCCCCCGCTCCACGTCTCGACAGCCATCAAGGGCTTCTCCCCTCAGCACAAGATCACCAGCTTCGAGGAGGCCAAGGGTCTGGACCGCATCAACGAGAGGATGCCGCCGCGGCGGGACGCGCTGCCCTCGGACGCCAGCCTCAACTCGCTCAACCGGGCCCTGTCCTCGGAGACCAACGGCACGGACCCCAAGGGGAGCACCAGCGCCGGCAGCGGAGGCAGCATCCAGTGAAGGCCAGCAGCAGCAGGCGCCGCCTCGGCCCGCGGGGCTGCCTGGCCCCCAGCCTCACCACGGCCCGCCACCGCACAGGAGGCGCAGGGGGGTAAACGGGAGGAGGAGGAGGAACGTTGGGGGGTTGGAGTGTGGGTGGGGGAGGCAGCTGTGGCTGAAACGTGGGGGGCTCATCTCACTTGTTCTAGTTTTTTAAAATGCCTTCATAATATTAGTTCCTAGTCAAATCCGCTAAGTTATTTGCTGGGTCACACTTCCGAGCGGTCAGCCCGACCGCGCCTCACATCACAGTCCGTCAGAGAGAACCAGGGAAGAGAGAGAGAGACCGTAGAGTTTGTGTGGTTTGTGTTTTTTTTGTTTGTTTGTTTTTTTTTTTTTCTTAAACGACCCTTTTTCTCATTTACACCGAAACGGAAAGTCGTGTAACTTCTTACTAACTATTGTACGTTTACAAGAACACAGCACTAAAAAAAGAAAAAAAAAGAGACAGGGACAGAACATGAGAAAGGCGAAGTTTTTAAAGATATAAGGGTGTACAAACTAAATAAGGACTATTTATTGATGACTTTTGTTTTTGCTACTCTTATAAAATAGCTCTGAAATTAATTAGGCAGTCTTAAAAATATATGAAAAAAAAAAGGATGTTGCAATGTTGTCGAAATGCCAAATAATGGAACGTTTTATGGTTTTTGTACATATTCTGCTTACCTCAGGTTCTTTTGGTGTGTGCTTCAACCTGATTTTTCTGTATAATGGTTAAATAACTCGGTAATTAATACCTATTTTCTTGAGTTTCATAACTGGAATTTACACTTACCTATCTATCATCTGCAGATACGTTTATTTTTTGTCTCTATCTGAACGGTGGGGACTTGGGGAGGGTATTTTATTTGTTGTTGTTTTTTTGCTCTTTGTTTTTTTGTGGCTTGCTGGAATTGAGTGTTCAATTTTTCTCTTTAAGTATTGCGAACAAAGTAAAAATAGAGAACCTATATTGTGTAAGAAAAAAAAACAAAAAAACTGAGTATGATAATAAAGTGTCTGCCTATGCATGTTTTATAAAAATCAAAAGGAATTAGAAAACCTGAATACCTTGGCTGTGGAGGCCTGTTTTGAGATATATTGCGCTTTAGTGAACATATACTGGAAACGTATACTTGCATACTTTGACTTAACACCAACACGCTCTATGCCTTTGACTCTTTGACTCTCCTTTTGTTTTGTAATTGAAGCATTTCATTATCGAAGATGGATGAGAAATCCTATTTTTAACCTGCGCTTGTGAGTGCATACAGTCCAGTTAAGCATGTTTGACAATTCTCGTGGGGTGTGTGGTCACATGTGGATCTCCCAAAAAAAAAAATGCATGATTAGCTGTTTGTGTCCTATAAAAGGTGAAAATCAGTTTTTTGTTTTGTTTTAAGTTTTTTGTTGTTTTTTTTTTTGTGCCACAGAAAGTGTAATTTGATTCCTCTTATAATCTTATTTGGAACTTTGCTTTGTATATCAGTTACAGGTTTGATACTGCTCAATACTTTAAGATGAAACAACAACAACAAAATATATATATACACACACATATATATATATATACATATATATATATATATACTTAGATCTTTTTTAAAGAACTGCTTTAAGTGCCCAAGTAATTCACTACACGACATGAAGCCTTGCTTTTTGTAATTTAACTCCGAAAACTGTTGGCAGATGATGATGATGATGATGATGATGAGGCATGCACTTGCAACTATGAGAAGTATTTTATATAACTGTTCAATAAAAATGTGCATGAATTTCAACATGAAATGAAACCTGTGTTGTGTGTGAGTGTATATGAACTCTAAGTTGTCGGGGTTTTTTTTTTCAAAATGTAGACTTTCCCCGGTTTAGATCAATTTAAAGTACGGGAGAACATTGGTGTCAAATAATTAGTTTGATAAATTTTTCCTTAGGTTGTAACATTTTAGTAATCTTTATCTAAAGGTTTAGTTTTATGTTGAAAACACACCAAAACATACAAGTTCATCTTGATAAGACAGAATATTACTGTAATTACTGGATGTATTCCAATACAAAATGTGCAACATTTTATACTATACAGATTTAGTACATTCACTCAAGTTATTTCTCTTAATTTTGATGGCTATTGCTTAAAGCCAATGAAAACATTCAGAAGATTTCAACTTTACACCTCAGAACATTTAAGCTGCACGCAGCATCGAACTGGAAACTCATGTTTCCTCATGGTCACTTTTAATCCCACATACTTGGTCAATAAATTGACATATTGACCAAATGAAGCTGATAGATCAAATTCCCTAAAAGGAGTTTGTTAAAAGTTTGACATGTCTGAAAAGTCAGAAACACCCAAAAATGGTCAACGTCCTGTTGGGTTATAGACTTTTCTTTCTTGTTTCAGGGGGTTCTAAGTATGTACCAGTTTTCAACTCTAGCCTATGTTACGTTAGGGGGCGCTGTTTGGTCCAGACTAATTTTTAATTCCATTAAAATACTGAAATTTCACAAGTTTGGTGTGTTTTCCTCCAAACTGGTATAGTGTTGGGAACAATAAGAAACACTTGAACCAATAGGCCTAAACAGCACTTTTGCTGCTCAGGTTTAAATAAACTTTTACTGTAGAAATGTTCGACTATTGAGAAGTATGTCCATGTATTGTACAGTATAAACTAAGTACATGGTGGGGGCTCACTTTGCCTGAATTACTGGCATGGAGGCCGTCAGTCCAGACATTAAGGAAGCCAAAGTTGCTTTAAACTGGTTTAACTTTTATTTAAAATATATATATGTGTTTTTTTTTATGTATTAGTTAAAACTGTCACTATGTTGTGATAGTTTGTAATGAGACAAATAGACTGTTTAAAAAAATTAAGTAATTTTCTAACAGATTAGCACTGGGAAAAGTGGTAGTTGTAGTTCTATTTCATCCCTACTGACCGCCAGAGGCGGTGCTTCAAGCACTGGACGATCACTCTTGCGCATGCGCAGGTCAAGTACTAATGACAAAGTCACCTGTGACCTGCCGGAGAACCACGTGACTCTATATGGCAACACGGCGTTCAATCCCCCTTTTGTTCTTCTCGCGCGCAGGTGTGTTGCGTACAGGTGTGTGGTCGTGTGAAGCTTTCTTGCTCCTGTGTGTACCACTGTTGTCCTCGCTGCTTGTTGCTGGTAGCCCCGTGACCGAGTTTGGTCGGAGCTGCACGAGCTGATTTCACCTTTACCAGATCTGCGGTCGCCGCTGCGACGACTGGTAAGTTTTGTTCTTTTCTACAGTGGTAGTTTATTGTTCGCTTTAATTTGCCACATTGTGGCGTTTCTGCTCGCGCTGTGTTCTTCTGCAGTTTATCTAAACTCACCAGAGGCGTTTCTGCTCCTGTTGACTTCTTGTTGGTGGCGGGCTAATCACGCCTTTCAGCAGTATGATGCTGGATAATTTATGCTGCTCGACCTGTCTGGCTCCACTTCAACCCGACGACGGCCATGACTTGTGCCCTTCCTGTCTCGGTGTGGACCAATAGGCCTAAACCGGGAGGCGCTGTCGGATAACTCTTTCTCCAACTGTTACGTCATGCCCCGGTCGGTCAGGCTGGATCGGTTGGCTGAGCTGGAGCACGGCCAGCCGATCCAGCCTGGAGCACGGCCTACTGTGGCTGCGCCTTCGGTGCCGGCGAGGCGAGCCAGACGCACCGATGCAGGGAGGTTGTCCACAAAAGTGGATCAACTCATACTGAGCTGGCCCAAATGAAGGCCAGTCCCTTCAGGCTGATGGTGATCCCGGCGCGGCTCTCCCTCCCGAGCAGGATGAAGCATCAATAATGACGATGCTATTTCGGTGGCGGCCTCTGGCATCCATTTCTGTGAGGACCTTCCGGAGCTGGGCTCCGGGGCCTCTGGGTCGGACTCAATTGCCTCCCAGGAGGAGTCTGTGACAGCCGCCATTCCAACGGCTCTTGCCTATTTACAGATTAGCAGCTTCCAGCGCCTTCTTTAGGCGCAGTAGATCAGAGACTGCCTTTGTGGTTCCTCCCTCGGAGGAGAATATATGTGAACTACAAGCTTGCTGGTCAGACACCAAGGCGCTTTCACCTGTGACAACAGATGGCAGGGTCTTTGCGGCCATGCAGGAGGCACCCAGGGTTGGCTCGGGGCAGATGCCAGTGGTGGAACCAGGCATTACCTTTCTTATTATCCCACCTGATGAGGCTTTGTGGCCCAATGCCCGTTGTCCGCAGCCTCAGTGCCTATGACTCCTCCTTGCAGAGGAGTCATAGGCCTCCTCTGCAAGGCCTGTAACTCTGGGACCCGTATGGGCCGGATTGGGAACTCTCTCCCATCTTATGCTGCCCCTGTCTTCCTCTTTGGAATCTGTTCCACTGGATCATACCACCCAAGGTCTGGTTGATGTATCTCTGCAGGCCTTTGCTTTTATGACGAGGGAGCTTGGACGCACACTCTGGTTCACGCTCGCCACCAGGTCTGGTTGGCGCAGTCGCCACTTACTGAGCCTTGTAGGAGAACCCTCCGGGCCCTGCCTGTAGTTCCGGGGGAACTTTTTGGCTCTGCAGCACTGGACGCCTTGGACCGTACAACTCAGGCCTCTTGAACAAGGCAGCAGCTGTCAGGGCTTCACAGACATGATCGCCAACCAGTTGGCACTTGGGAAGTTGCGGATCCTTCACGGAGGTCCTCGCGCCCATCTCCTTCTTTCATTGAGCCCCAGGGTCTGGTGCCTGGTCAGAGATCGGTCCAAAGACATGCTCAAGATCAGGTAAACCGGGCTGGAGCCCTGATTTCCTCTTTAGTTTATGATGAAACTGGCGGTCAGTAGGGATGAAATAGAACGAAAATTACCACTGTAAGTACGGATCTATGAATCCCGGATGACCGGCAGAGTCCCTCGGAATCCTTGCTTGTTGCGTGAAGGTTGAGGGATTGAACGCCGGATGCCATCTGACTGTATACAGTCACGTGGGTCCCCGGCGGGTCACATGTGACTTTGTTGTCATTAGTACTCGACCTGCGCAAGAATCATCATCCAGTCCTTGAAGCACCGCCTCTGGCGGTCATCCGGGATTCATAGAACCGTAGTTACAGTAGTAACTTTTGTTAGGCTTTTCCCAGTGCTAACTACAGAAATGCACAGCTTGCTCAGAAAAATCCTATCAGAGCCAAGAGGAGGGTTTTACTACTGTCAATCATGACCACAGCTTCCGGCTTGCTCTCGGCTACATTAAAGCTCATTCACCACAGTAGAGGCTGCCAAGGATGCTAATGCTAGTTAGCATAGCCATGATGATGGCGGATAAACGGCTATCCTGTAATGGTAAGTTTTTTTCACCATCATTAGCATATTTAGCACTGTGTGCCAGAGATTGCCTGTCGGAGCCAAGACTTCCTCCTGGATCTAATTGGTTGTTTTGGGGGCTTTTTACCTGCACCGGTGAATTTCTTCAGACAACAATAATAGCACTGGGAGAAGGTGGTGAAGGTTTTTCACAGATTATCTGTTTCATAATATTCTCTAAGGACAAGGTGACAGTTTTAACAAATATGGAAAACCTTTTTAATATTTCAAAGTTGCATACTCCAGTTTTAATAATCGCCTTCAGCTCATTCGGAAGAACCCTAACCCTGTGACGTCAACCATCTTCTCCATAGTTTCTCTGCAGACTTCTGCGCTGTCTTTGAACTTGATAAAACACTGTGGACCAACATCACTAGGGCTGTACCTCAATAAACTGTTTTTTTTCCCACTCTTGTTTCAGGCTCCAAACCTTGACGAAATAGAATTTTTTTTTTTTTTTCTCCTTAGTCGCGGTGTTAAGATTAAGGAATCTCTTCAGCACAAGAGATGTGACAGTTGTAGTATCAGCAAACTATATTAAAAAAAATCAAATGTAGCATTTCTGATGAGACTACTGACCAAATTTCAAGCCTGAATTACGCTGTTGAGAAGCAATTTGCTCAGGAATACAACCCAAAATAAATGGGATGAATGTGCTTCTGAAAGATTTTAATAGAAAGCGTTATGTCTATGGTTTTCCATTGTGACGAGCATTAAGTTGCATAATTAACATTTTGAAGCAGGACCTGTAAACATGTGTCCCAGGAGATCCTCTGGCAGCTCTCGCTCTCCAAAGCAAAGACCTTTCTCATTGTGAAGCTGACAATCGGTCCACACATTCTCTTTCTCTAGTTGCAAACCTCGCTCTTTTAAAATAAAGATCCCCAAAATACAGGATGTGTGCGTTCACTTCCTCTGATTCGAATATTGTGCTTTGAACAAAGCCGAAAAAATAAAACCTGAGAAATTAAAATTCTCTCTGCGTCACGGTTAGACCACCGTATCGCTTAGTTTTTTCACTTTTGCATAAGACAGACTTGTTTTTGGGAGAACGGGAGTGAGGCGTGTGAAAGTATTTGAGTGAAGGAGCGGATATTTGAGATTCTTGCATGGTGGTAGGGTTGTGCATTCTTGGCTTTGTCTTCCAAGTTTAATCAAAGAAGTCACAGAGGTTGATGGGGAGGAAACACCTTTGTTGAGAACCTGCCAAAGAGCAATTTCCCCTCTACCAAGTCGGCACCTACTTATTCAATTCAGTCGAACGGTACACAAAAAGGGAAAAGAAAACAGAACTCCACACAAACCACAGCCAAAGACATGAGCAGATGATGGGTGGGTTGGTTTTATAGTCAAGGTTTCTGAATATTTTCCTTCCACATCCTTTTCCAGGCTCAGTTTTCACAGATTGTGTTTTCATTGCTGCTTTTAAAGAACAAGCTACTGCTGCTTTGTCAAACAGTCCACAGAATATTGCAGCAAAAGCCTTCTGTGTTATTTTTTTTTTTTTTATTCAGCGGACTTGAAGTTGCAGGGATGAGTCCAGGCGAATGTAACACAACGCAAGACCTAAAGTTACCAGTCATGCTACAGACCGCAGCTATAAATTAAGTGTTTAACAACTCTTCTTCTCAGATGATGCCATCTACATACAACTCTTGAAAAAAAATGGAAAGCCCACTGCAATGAACCCAACTGAAAACCTCCGAGTTCTTCCACCAAATGTTGATATCTGAACTCTTCCTGAGTTAAAACAGCAGCATTGTTGTTTCTAAATGAAAATGAACTTGTTTTCTTTGCATTATTTGAGATCTGAAAGCTCTGCATCTTTTTTTGACCATTTCTCATTGTCTGCAAATAAGTGCAAAATTTTTGCTTGGAATTTCACTGACATGTTGTCAGTAGTTCATGGAATAAAACGATGTTCATTTTACTTAAATGTATACCTAAAAATGGAGAAACTGATCATTTTAAGTGCTCTTTTAATGTTTCCCAGAGCTTTGTCATTTTCTGTTAATTATAACAAGGAATTCGAATAAGCACATACATTTTTCTGCAGCCTTGTTGCTATCAGTACACACAAACGTTAACATAATAATTTGCTAAATCTGAATGGACATTAATTAGGAACTCTCCGCTTGAATAGGTAGCAGGTCGCTCAGTTTATTTATTGTTGACTCATTTCTGCAGGCCTTAGTGAGGGATGTAGATGTTCTGGATTCTTCTGGGACCTCCTGGATGATTCGTTTTGAAGGAAGTCCAGTAGGAGGGTTCATCGTTGTTTCCTGTTTTCTCCATTTGTGGATAATGTTTCCCCTGTGGTTCTTCTCTGGAGTTATTAATGGATTATAGATCAAATCAAATTTTATTTGTATAGCACATTTCAGCAACAAGGCATTTCAAAGTGCTTTACATCATAAACATAAAAACA
>CAEGAE010058312.1:0-15680 GCA_903067095.1 Girardinus metallicus
TCTGGGCCTCCCTTCTTAGGCTGCTACCCCCGCGACCCGACCCCGGATAAGCGGAAGAAGATGGATGGATGGATGGATGGATGGATGGATGGATGGATGGATGGATGGATGGATGGATGGATGCTTCGTGTGTTTGGAATAAACGCAGTTTATCAACCAGAAGAATTCATTTAAATACTTTATTCAACAAACTCGCTAAGCTAGTTAGAAAAAGATGAAATGACTGAAGGTAAAACAGCGAAAATAGATCCAATAAAATGACGCAGTGGTTTCGGTCCAGCACGAATAATTAAAGACTAAGGATTGAATTGAGTTGAGGCCAAATAGCTCTAAATTCAACATTAGTTTAGACTAAAGCTTAGTGTGTTCCAAAAACAATTTCACAATAAAAAGGGACGTTATTTTGAGGAAGTTTTGACTGAGTAAGAAATTCAGTCAAACTGCTGCTGTTCTCACTAGAACCAGGAAATGGAACATAAACCAGTTTAAAGTCCCTCCACTGAGAGAAAAGACTTTAAATCCTGATGTTAGTTTATAAATCACTGAACGGCTCAGAAACACAAAACATTAAAGATCTGCTGTTGTCATAGCAACTGTCAGACCCCTCAGGTTCTGGTTCTGCTCTGCATCCAGAACCAGAACCAAACCAGGAGAAGCAGCATTCAGCTTCTATGCACCACAAATCTGGAACAAACTTCCAGAAAACTGTAAAACAGCTGAAACACTGAGAGCCTTTAAATCTGGACTAAAAGCAGCTGGTTGGAGTTTATTAGAAACATAATTAATTATGAATTTAATGACTTAATGCGATGCTTTGATTGTTGATTCTATGTTGCATAGCTCTGTGTTTTTATGTAAAGCTCTTTGAAACGCCGCTGCTGAAATGAGCTGCACAGATAAAACTGGATTGATTTGATTTGACAGAACAGGCTTCAGTTTATTCAACACTAAAGTTTGGAAGAAAACCCAAAAGATTTACTCCAACCTTCAGTCTGTTTCTGAAGAAATGTTGGAAAACCTCTGAGCTCTAATTAACCCCATATGAAGCAAACAGAAATGATTTTATTAATCCTGACTTCAAACAGGAAAAGCTTCGTCTGATTTCATATCAGGCAGAGATTAAAAAACAAGATTGTTTTTTTATCTTTGCTGTACATTAAGTAAATGTATAAACTCAGATTCAATGAACTTTCTAAATGTGTCTTAGATGTTTTTATTTGTGTGTTTAAGCCCAACTGATTCCCAGGATCCACAAACTAACAGATTATTTTACTCTGATGTTTAATTTCTCTGTAGGATTACTGAGATATTCTGGAGCTGAACTGATCTGGATTCCCATCAAGCTGAACGGAGTGAAAAATGTTTCAGGTGGCAGATGGAAAATCTGAATTATTATTTAATAATCGTTTTAGGAAGAGCTGCAGACGGAACCAGCTGGAAGCACAGATTTAAAAGATGATTTTAAAACGGTTTCAGTTACGTTTCACTGCACTGTCAGATTAAAACATCTTAAATATTGAGTTATATTTACAGCTGCATATGGAGGGAAGAGTGTTGGAAGATGTGTGCAGAGAACATCTGACCAAATATTAAAACCTGAAATGAGAAAACGATGTTTGAGTCAAACGGAGCTGGAAGAAACCGACGGAGCCGGACGACAGAAGGACGAGGTTAAAACGTTTCTGTGACAGAAATAGGAAACTAATTCAGCTGACATTTGCAAACCAAACAGAGATAATGTGTGATTGTTGGTTTTGTTTGATGCTGCCGTTTTTTGTTGCGGGTTTTTAAACCGTCTGATTAGCAGCAGGCCTTGCAGCGAACGGATGGGTGCAGTGGAGCAGATCGCTTCGTTCTGACTGCAAACCTTAAAAGATTAGTTCAGGGGATCGTTCCCTCGGCCTGATTAATGATGAGCCGCTGAAGTCAAACATCCACTCTTTTTCAGAAAAATATCATATTTTCCACATAAATAACCTGAAATGAGTTGAAGTGTCAGATTAAAGATTAATTAGCTTCTTCTCCTGCGGCGCTCCTCGGTGTTTGACACGTTGAGCTCTCGCTTTAAGCAGTTCAAAGGTTTTTGTCCTTTAAATGCTTTTCATGAAAGCGGCTACAGATGCTGCCTGACGGCTGTCAGACTGTTGAGAGGAAGATAACATCTAGCTGATGCCATCAGGTCAGCGGCGACGCGAGAGAAAATGTTTCGATTTATGCCCAGAGCATCAGCTGGAGACGTTTCTACTGAATATTCATCTGGCCAATCAGAAGCTGACCAAAGCTGCTACAGCCAATAAAAAGGCTCATCTTGCTTTTGGGCGCGTCTCTCCTCAGCGGTTCTGATTCTGTGGAAACGTATTGCTGTCACAGAGGAAAATATGGTTTTATAATCGTATAAATGTGGTAATTTCCTCCAGAAGGTGGCGCTAGAGTGCCTTCAGCCCTCACTCATAATGAAGAAGTTGGCTAACCAGGTTCATTTGGGAAACTTGTTGCTTTTCCTACAGAAACTGCAGGTGTAAGATTCTGGGCCCTTTGGTACTGATCCAATACCAAGTGAATATAGTCCAGTGTTGCCAATGCTTTTTATTGTTTAAATTTGATGTATAATCAAACCTCTGACCTTCCAGGTGTTTTTCTGTTTCTTTTTTCTGCTACCTGGATCAGGGCGGAGCGAGCGCGGGCAGACAGGAAGCTGCTGAATGGTTCATGATGGAGCTCCTGGAACTTCTCTGTGGTTTGCTCAGTAAGACATAAAGACTCTTCATGTTTACCGTTTATCTGGACCAGATGACGGATAACGCGGGCCTGTTGGGCGGCTGGGAGCTCTGGCCCGACTGGGACTCTGTAAAACTGATGTCAGGATGTTTTAATGAAACAAAGAATCAAACATTTTCTACCTAAAATCTCCGGATCGCCGTCGCTGCTTCCGTCCTCTGCTGAGAAGTTTCAGAAATCAATCAAAACAGGAAACTGGGAAAGGTTGTAGAATAGCGCAGCATGGTGGCGCATCATGTTTTAATTGTTTTTACAACAATTAAATAAACATGAACTTTGACCCCAAACACCAGAGGAGTTTAAAAGGGTTTCAAGGGCGCAGAGGGAGAAGGAAGAAGTTCAAACTGTCACTTCCCCTAACATGTCTGACCGTACGGCCAGAGAGTTAAAGCAAAAGCAAAGGAGGCGGATTAGCAGAGCTGCCAACAGCTGATGACGTCATCATGTTACCGCAGAATACCGTCTGAGCTGTTAGCATGTTAGCATGAGACTGGCATACAACAGTCAGAGGCCTGTTCAGATTCGCTGTCATACTGACTGCTACTGGAGCTCCTTCCTGCCCACAGCATCACCGTCAACCGATGATCTGAGTTATTAACATTTAACCTCCATCTATCCAACCAGGACAGACTCATTTCTCCCACTTTGGCGTAAATAAAGTATTTTTAAATCAAGTTATCCATTAAAATCACAGTTTTCTTGTTTCTGCAGTGATTAATTTGTCTGGAAAGCGCCGGCCACTGCAGCTGAGCTCCTGCACTTTGTGGCTCCATTTCCCATCAGGCATCAATTATTTCAGTGTAAATAGTCATTTGTAAAGTGATAAGTCGTGTCAGTGAAAACGAGAGCTAATTAGATTAGCCAAACTTTGCTAATGACTCTGTATCTGCTCGACTCGTCGAACTGGCAGCCGGATGAGTTTAACTCTGGATTAGGAGAATTTAGCAAACGTCAGAATAAACTTTCTGACTCAGCTGTTTTTTTCCTCTGCTGGGAGACTAAAAGAGAAATAAACACTGAAAAAGTTTCCAAAGTGTTTCACTCTCCTCCCTTTAGAGTGTCACTTTGAGAGGTGGCTGCCTGTTTCAGCTTTCATTCAAAGCCTTCTGCTGAACTGCAGCCGGGAACCGGTGAAGAGGACTCAACGCTCCTTCAGCAGAAATGAGACAAATCCCTCAAAGCTCGATGGTCTAAATACTGAGCCGGATTAAAACTGCTCATTTCTGCTGCAATAATTATGTGACTGGATGTTATGACAGACGTAACAATCTGGGGTCAGTTAATGGAGAGAGCTGAAGAGGTACTTAAAAAGAGATTTTCTCTGCTGGGATAAATAAGACAAATTAAAAACTTCACTCCACTTTCTCTGCCCTGAACACCAGATTATGGATTATTATAGAAGCACATTATTGGTCCTATCATAGAAGCTACAGTTGGTGAATGAATGTGGGACAGTTTTCCAGTCACAACTCATGAAATCTTGACCTTAAATGTTTCGTGCAGGTGAAACACCAGGACAGGCCTCCTGTCCATCAGGGGGCGACAGAGAGACAAACAGGACAGACAACCATGCACACACCGATGGGCGACGAGGACGGAACGAAGTCGGACTGTCGATGCGAGATCACGAGGTTTCAAGACGTTCGTTTTCCTAAATCCTTCAGTCAGCTTCAGTAACGTCACGATGTTTGGTCGTCTGGTTCAAACGCAGAGAAGAACGACGTGTCCGAAAGTTTGCAAAGAGTCTGAGGTCTCAACGCTCATGTCGCGTTTTACACGACTTTTACGTCATTAACGTGAGACATGGGTCAAAATTCAGCAGCAGAAGAAGCCAGATGGCCATCTTTACCACCGTGAACAGAGCGCAGGGCGGCCATCTTTACCACCGTGAACAGAGCGCAGGGCGGCCATCTTTACCACCGTGAACAGAGCGCCGGGCGGCCATCTTTACCACCGTGAACAGAGCGCAGGGCGGCCATCTTTACCACCGTGAACAGAGCGCAGGGCGGCCATCTTTACCGCCGTGAACGGAGCGCAGGGCGGCCATCTTTACCACCGTGAACAGAGCGCCGGGCGGCCATCTTTACCACCGTGAACAGCGCGCCGGGCGGCCATCTTTACCAACGTGAACGGAGCGCCGGGCGGCCATCTTTACCACCGTGAACGGAGCGCTGGGCGGCCATCTTTACCACCGTGAACGGAGCGCAGGGCGGCCATCTTTACCAACGTGAACGGAGCGCAGGGCGGCCATCTTTACCACCGTGAACGGAGCGCTGGGCGGCCATCTTTACCACCGTGAACAGAGCGCCGGGCGGCCATCTTTACCGCCGTGAACAGAGCGCCGGGCGGCCATCTTTACCACCGTGAACGGAGCGCCGGGCGGCCATCTTTCTAGCTTTACCTCATAGTTCGATGCAACACATACTATCATAATCTCACATAAACCATAATTCCTACACAAAATGAATATTCTGCGGCCCAAATCTGACACCACAAGGATTTTTCAAACATGCTGAAGACAAACTGTCCAACATGTCAGTCATGTTGGACTGACATGTTTATCCTGAAACCATTGTGCTTCCTAACTTTACATTGTGATCGATTGTAAAATCAATGAAACCTTGGATTATCTCACACCAAAGTTCCCATAGCAACTGTAACTAAAAACATGGAAAGGTTCAAGGGGTGTAAATACTTTTTCAACCCACAGTAGTGACTTTTAGTCATTTCCCGGTTCTGTGGGAACATTAATAAAATCTCAGTACTTCTGAGCTCAAAGCGTCGCTCTAATGCTATAAAGCATAACTGGAGCAGAGCTGAGATCCTCAGAGTCGAGTGGTGAATTCGACCAGCTATGCTGAAATTCTGCTAAGCAGCATGAAAACGTCTTTCCTTCCTGTCTCCTCTGGAGCTTCAGTCCCGTCTGAAGGAGACGGAGCGCTGGCGAAGCTGCAGGCGCCAACACCTGGTCGCTGCAGCCATCATTCCTCACAACAACCTCAGAAAGGAGAAGCAGTGAGTTTGTTCCCGTCTGAACATCCTGGAGAACGTTTTCATGTTTCTGCACCATTTCCATGTCCAATTCGCTCCGACACAGAGCTCTGATAGATAGACATCAGTTTTCTCTCATAGAAACATTTCACATAGACAAACACCTGAGAAAAACTGTTTTCAGAGCATAAATTTCATTTATGAAGAGAATAAATCCCAGAATTCATCAGTTCTGGGTGAAGCAGTAATAAAACCCTAAACCTGCTGAACTGAAATCAATTCAGACACATTGGAAGATTCTCTAGCAAGTCAATCAAATGTAGGTCCAGACTTTGACTAGACCACAACTAAACCTTTATTGTGTTTGCTGAACGTAGATGAACTTTCTGCTGCCAGAGCAGAAAATCTTCCTCACTTAATGAATCCCTGACCATGATACTGCCACCACCCTGTTTGACTTCAGGTTGGACGTTTTTCTGGATCGTTCAGGTCGTGTTGCTTTCTAAGGTCTTTGAACGACTTCGTGTTGAAATGATTGTTCATGCAGTAACTTAAATAAATGAAGCGACAGACGTTTTTATTTTAATTGATATTAAAGTTATTTTAACGATCTGAAACATTTCGGTTCAGGTTTTCTGCAGGTTCCCCACACGATGACCAAACAGAGGAAACCTTTCAGTTTCTCAGTTCAGTCCAGGTCGGATGCTGGCTGCAGCGTTCTGCGGGTCAGACGGATCGTGTTCATGTCAAATGCATCTGACCTTTTGACCCCAGGGCCCAGAGACGGGCTGCCCGGCAATGCAGAGACGCACAAAGACAAAGAGGAGCAGAAACCCGTCGGCGAGTTCAGCCGGAACGTCAGCTAGCTTCAGCTCAGACCCGTCAACCTGAACCCGACGGCCAAAACACCAGCAAATATGTATTCACATATTCTGAAGAAAAGACGAGAACACCTGGAAGTCAGGAGACTTTTAACAGAAGCAAAATGTTTTTTTATTTTTCAGATCTTTAAATTGTTTTTTGTCTCTCGTTTGATGGAGGATCAGATGTTGGATCGCTATGACGATGGCCGTCCCATAAAACCTGCAGAACCAGGCGCGCTTTGCACACTTTACACGATTCCTCTGTGTGTTCATAATTATGTCCAGATCATTAATCTTGATGCTGTTTATTTAAAGGGCCAGCCACATCAAGTAGCATGAATAGTTCAGTCTGCATGTAAATGAGCCACATTTAGCCACACAGGCTCATTTCTCATGTTATAAAATCCACATTATTAATAAAATAAGGCAAAAGAACATTGGAAATGAATCTCAAACCAGAGAGATAATCATTTATGTAAATGGAGAACATGATCCGATATCAAAACACAGAATTATTCATAAAGAGCTTTAAAAGAGGCTTTTAGGTTCTTATGATATTTCATAAAACCAGGAAACATTAAAACAGAGGCCGAGGTTCAGTGTAGCACTTAAATCCTTCTGACATACTTCATAATGTGTTGTTGTAATAAAAACAACTTTAATAGTAAAAGTATGAGAGGCTTGGAGAGCAGCAGACAGCCTGTTAGCGGCTGAAGGCCGAGCCG
The DNA here is from genome assembly GCA_903067095.1 of Girardinus metallicus. Taxonomy (NCBI): domain Eukaryota; kingdom Metazoa; phylum Chordata; class Actinopteri; order Cyprinodontiformes; family Poeciliidae; genus Girardinus; species Girardinus metallicus. Next base: position 7,358 of record CAEGAE010058312.1, read on the forward strand.
ATAACAAGCTGCGAACGAAAGCAAAACTAAAACTGTCCGACATTTCTGTTAAGGACAACTTTCCCCTAAAATCGCTGCTGCTTCAAAGCTGCAGAAGGTCTTTATTTCTCCCCCGAGCGTCTCCCTAATAAATCCGTCAGACAGGAAAGTTTCACACTTTGGTTTGAAACAAAGCGGCTCTTCAGCAGCAGTAAAACAACAAGCAGGAGCCAAACTCCTGCTTTTCTGATCGGCCGTAAAGTTTTCTGCCATCTCCACCCGACGGTGCTTTACTGTCCGTTTTGCTGCTTCTGCTTTTAATAGAAAAATGAAACGCAGCTCTTCGGCAGTGTTGTCATGCCAACGATTATTTTTCCAAAATTAGAAAATTACGGAGGTTGAATCCAGCTCACGTTAATTTATTCAAGGAATTTTCTATAAACAAAATTTAAATAACGGCTTGAGGCAAAGATTCCAACTGCAGCTACGGGAAATATTGTTTTAAACATGTTTGCTCATAACTTTATTAATTCAGAGGCAGGATTGCTTCTGTTCAGTCTGATCAGCAAACCCAAATACAGCAATGCATTCTGGGTACAGGATAAGCCCACAGCATCACAGTGGGGAGCCTGAGGAGAGGTTCACTTCAAAATAAGAGCATGAACATAAACGACAGACGTTGAACTTTATTTAATTGGACGTTTAGAAAAAAAACAGAACGTAAATTCCCAGATTAATTATAATTAGTCAAGAAAAATTTATTTAGAAGACGCTAAATACATTAAATGTTTTCAAAGTTTGCAAAAATGCTAACGCGCTAAACAAAGCTAACTGTGTTCGCCGCTGAGGAAGAGATGAATTGGTATTTAAATAAATATTTATTCTGCTGTTAGTTTTCACACCGGAAAGCAGCTCTGGCTTAGTCAAAGTAACGAGCTGGTCACACAGTTTAGAAACTGTTTTTATTCATGGAACCTATTAATCATTTATACATTTAATGTTTCGTTAGCTTTGTTGGGGAAAACACTGGAAATGTTAGTTTGTTCCAACTGCTCAGAAAACCTCAGGACTGCTGATGCTGTGGAAGAGCAGCTTTTATTGGAGCGGAGAGATTTTATTTTATTAGCATATGAAGCAGTGGGAGCTTTGATGTTCTCCGTGGTTTATATCATCCCTGTTTGCTCTCTTAATGCTGCATTTTCAGGCCCAAGACTCTAAAACAGAGAAGAGCTTCATAAAGTGAACATAAAGTGGGCCTGAAAGCCAATGAATGCCGTCATTAGTCTCTCATCTTGTAGAGTGGAAGTGGGTGTGTAAGTACACACGCTATGAGGCCGAGTGGCAGGAGAAACACAAAGATGTTCTAATGGCCTTCCTGTTGTGATGAAGGTGACGTTGGAAATAAGAGCCGCTTCTGTAACCCAGTTAAAGTTCATGAGCTGCGAAACTCTGAGACTTTCTGCGAAGAGGCTGGATCATCTTCAGCCACAGAAACCGGAGAATCATAAAAACATGGAATGAAAATATTAAATACTTTAGATGTGACTCTCAGTTTGTTTCACCTCCCAAATAAACATAAAGGGCAACACAATGACAAGAGAACTGACTTCCCTTAACACATCTCTAATGTTCCCAAACACCGAGTGACAGGGAAACCCGTCCGTCCATCTGTCCGTCCGTCTCTGTCTGTCCTGTCAAACGTCTCTTCCTCCATCCCCAAAAAGATCCTGTGAAGACTCCAACGCCCAGCTGGAAGGGAGAAACCAGCGTCTGAACTTCAGAACCATTTCCTCGGACTCAGACCGGCTGACTGTCATCCGTCCAACAGAACCGCACCGACCTGCTTTGGGCTCAGCGGGTCGAGAGGCGGCCCGCACCGGGGACGGGCTCCACTTCGTGCCAACAATGTGAACACAGCTCTTATTAAAATAATATTTAAAGCAAAATCAAATCCCTTCAACAAATCATGCAGATTCATAAATCCATCAGAAAATGAGAGGATCAGGAGATTATCCCCGTTTAGGCACCAAACATGTTGCTAATCTTTATCTGAACTCAAACAAAGTACAGGAACCATCGCGTCTGCTGATGTGCTTGCAGAGTGAAAACGTGTTTCACTTTTAACGTCCCGGACCAGGTGACCAGGTGACCAGGTGACCAGTCAGAGGAGAGTAAAACTCGCTGATTGTTTTCTGCAGCAGTTTGAAGTCAGCGCCTCTAAGCGTGTTAGAGCGGATCTTACCTGATGCTCTGCGTCTCCAGTATGTCTGGGTCTGAGGCGTTGAGTGACGCCACGAAGCTGCCCACTGGGACGTTCTCCATCCTGGTGACCAGCAGGGGGTCCGGGAAGAAGACGGGACCCTCGTTGACGTCCTCCACTGTGACGTGGACGGTTGCCGTGGAGCTGGGACCGTAGCCAATGTCGGGAACCAAAGGATCCTCGTTCTCCACTCTGATGAGAAGCGTGTGGAACGCCGTGGTCTCGTAGTCCAGAGGCTGAAGAGGAGGAACGGCGAAGAACGACGAGGTTTAAACCAGGAGGTTTGTTATCCATGAGCTCAGAGATGCTGGACTAGTCTCACCTTGACCACTGACAGCATTCCTTCGTTGTTGTCTGGGTTGGTTTGGACCTCAAAGCTCCGTTTGGGATCTCCGCTGATGATGGAGTACACGGCTCGCCACGCGCCCGTGGCCGGGTCGTCCCGGTCGTCCACCGTCAGGTTGACCACGACGCCTCGGGAGCCCTCATGCACACGAGCCTCAAACTGACGAGAGAACCGCAGAGACAAACGTGAGGGAGAGGAAAACCACCAACAAACTACTGGACCGGGAGGCTTGGTTCTGGTAAAGACGACGCTGGCTGGGACTCGAACTCCAGAAGAAAAAACGGATTTCAACAACATGAAAACCGGCATTCCAGAGAGTATGACACAGAGTGTCTGAAGCAGATCACAATTATTACTGTAACCGTAGCAACAGCAGAGCGCCGCTGTTTACATGCTTTAGCTTGATGAAAGCTGCTAATCAGGAAACCCTGGATGATTTGGACCAGAGGAAAACATTAACATTTCACACAGAGAAATAACCTCATTCAGAAACCTGACTGCTTGACAGGCATGTTTGACTCTTTACATTACTTGTACATATTTAGCTTTTTTGAGAGAGATGGGGAATTGTTCCAACTTTCTTCTTTAAGCTACGGACTTGTCTGAATGTCAAACCGTAATAGACAGAGAGACAGACAGAGAGAAAAATGGAATATATGTGAGATTTTCTGCAGTCAAATCCAAGAAAAGCCTTCAGTGTCGCTCTAATTCCCTGGACAATACACACACACACACACACCAACCCACAGCTAAACAAACAACTATTCACACCCAGAGTCCTTACAGTGCATCTCATTTATTCTTCAGTGTCAATCACTTCCCACCTCGCTGCTGCTTGTTGGCGGCGCCTCAGTCAGATTCCTATCGCTGCGCTCTGCCAGGCTCCCGCTAAAACCACATTGTGATCAGGCACAAGCAATTCTGTCTGCATGTGTGTGTGTGTGTGTGTGTCAGAGCCATTATTGTGTCAGAGCTTACAGCGTAATCTTTCAGACACAGAACAGTCTGTTTAAGGACGGCGTTGGTCCGGCCCAGATTACTGTGTCTCCTGTCAGCCACAGCATTGTTGTTCCACAGATTACCCTCTTACTGCTCTACACTTCCTTGCTCTGTGCATTTATCTGAAGAGGCGAACATTGATTTCTCCTCTTCTCTTTCTTTGCCACCTTCCCTATTCATCGAAAGCTTGTTAAAAACGCTCTGAGCCACTTTCAGTCATTTAGGCCAGAGGACGGAATGACTGAATGATCGCTGCTCTACAACACGATCTGTAGGGTAGAATATGTTAAAGCGTTTAAAAACACACTGCTAAAGCGGGAAACAGCGAGGATGCAGAACGTACTGCAGCTCCACTGACTGGGACAGTCAAACATTAGAAGCTGCAATTTGGTTATTTATCCTGTCAGAACAGAACAAAACGGAGGTTCACTCTTCAAATTCATATTTTCAGCATTTTATTTATTCATTCATGAATATTTAATTAGCAAGATAAATAATTAGCTAATTTTCAAACTTACTTCCCCATAAGCAGAACTGGACTACCAAAATAAAAGCTGAGTCTCCTGCTTTCAGGTCTCTTCTTCCTCACCATCGTTTCTCCTCCTCAACAAACGACGAGTCGCTTCAGTGGTGATTCAGACGAAGCAGGATGGATCAGCATCAAAGGATTCAATCTCAGCTTTTATTTTGATAGTCCAATTCTGCTGATCAGGAAGTGAATTTGAATATTAGCTCAATATTCAGCTGAGAGCTAAACTGTAAATGTTTGACTTTATAAACTCCTCCCATTATTTAGTGGGTTTGCAGCTGTGAGGTTTTAACAATGGCAGCAAAATGCTTAACATGCCACAGCAGTACCCCCCCCCCCAACCCCCCCACGTCCTGAGTCCAGTGTTCACACACACACCCTCACGCACACCCACCCAGGCCTCCAGCAGCTTCCCGGCCCGCAGACGGCCAGCCTGGTGTAATCAGGCGGTGCAGCCATGTGGATGGAGGGAACCTGCAGCCTCCGCGCCTCTGCCCTGCTGCTGATAAGGCCCCAATTCCTCCTGCAGCACAAAGCGCCCAGTCACCTGAAAGACCGGGAGGAAATGACTAACGACTAATCAGAGCACCTGGCCTGGAATGACTTGAACACATTAAGAGAGAAGAAAGAGTTCGGAGGCAGGACTGGAGCTTTCGGATCGACTTTTATGGCCGTTTCTGGTTTGTTTGCAAAATGCCTCAAGAAGGCAGAAAACGACAGCAAAGAGACGAAACTGAATCGACTTCCACTCACATCAGCCTCTTCGTTTCTCCCTGACCCAACATTAACCGGGTCCTCCGATGCACCGGAGCCCCGACCCGGACAGGGGAGGTCTGCTGCATGAGGCTGAACGAGGCAGCGTGACACACACACACCTACACACACCCAGCTGCTGAGAGGACTCCATTAACAGCAAACAGCTTCTCCGTCTGATTTCCAGGTTTAAAGGAATATTCCTCCTTTTCTCCGGCTCATAGATCTGAACGCGCCGCGTTTTTCTCATCAGAAGCATAAAGTACCAACAAAGTGGATATTAAAACACGTCCGTTATGGAGCAAATACAGAGTTTATTATTACAAATAAATCAGAAAACTGGATGTAAGTGAGTTTAAGATCTGTTTCAGTGATATGAATGCAGAGACGGTTAGAGGACCTAAAAACTGCAGCACTACTTCAACATATTTTTATTCACGTAAAAGTAAAAAAGTTACACAAAGAAAGAGTAAAGAAAACAATTGGTAAAAAGTCTACTCAAGTACTGAGCAACGCCAAACATTTAATATTTAAAAATCACGTCATCAGAGGGACCAAATTATAAGATTATGTGGAAATGTTGGTATTTTAAGGATCAAAATAATTCATATGAATAATTACAAAATAACAAAATCAGACGAAAATCCAAATCAGTTTCAATAAAAACCGTATGAAGCGTTTAAAAAGTGCAGGTGTGAGTCTGGTGAAGTTTTGGTTAAAACATGTTTTTTCTCATTCAGTGGGTAGAAAATCCAGAAATCTTATTTAAGTAAGAGTAGCAGTAAAAATACTCTTAAAAGTACATTTTTTCCATAAAGTTACTCACTTCCATGTAACTAGTTACTGCCCAACTCTGTGTAAATGTGTTGTACAATATTTATTCTGATTAAATGTTACATCCTGTTATCCTTCAGTGCAATAAATCAATTATTTTTGGGAATAAAATTGAATTTTACAAACATAAAAAAATCCTGAGTAAGTTAAAGCCTATAAATAATGTAAGAAAAACTTAATCTAATGAACCAAAAGTAAAGACATGTATATTTTATAAATGTCTTTTAATAAAATATTTTGTGAAATAACATCATCTGCATAATTGAAATCTTTAATTTCTCAACTGTAATCTGTGAACAAGTTTCTCATTTTCCATCAACTATTTTACTGATTGAAACAGAAAATGTAGCTGAAGGTAAAAACTACTTCTGGTTGTGTTTGAAATGCATTTTCTTTAACATCCAGGTCTTCTTTTCATAAACTGACAAGACAGGAAAGAGATGAGGAGTAAAAACAAACATTCAGCTTCAGATCAAAACCATAAAACATCTGATAAAGAAAAATAGATTAAACCATGTCAAGATGTAGAACTTCTCACTTCCATCTTAAATCCAAAACTATATTTATCCACGTCTCAAAAAGGCCAAAAACTGATGATTCATTTCACTCGAGAGAAAAATAACCCAATATATTACAAAATCATAAACCATTCAGTCATTTTAGACTCACAAATCTGACTGGAAAAGAGAAATTTAAGTTTTCTATTTTATACTTTAATGGCATGATTATTCCCCATATGACACATTACATAAGCTGGTCATTTGGTTTCAAAACAACTTTAAAATGAACTTATATTGTTTATGAACAAGAGTTAAATGAATTAGACTAAAATAAAAGAATCGTAAAATAATTTTCACCTGAAAAACATGAGTGACTGATTTGGGACCAAATCTTAAAGTGCTTTGATTCTGTCTTGGTTTATAAAATATTTCCAGGTATTACACATTTACATGAAGTCTGCCACAAATAAGCAATAAACTATTTTATTACATTTTATTTTGTATGTACTTTTACTGATGTTGAGTATATTGTGTTCCCATTTCTGGGATGAAAAAATTCTACTTCTATTATCATAGATAAAAGAACAAAAGCAAAAATCCACTGACCAACAGATAAATGTTTAACTTGGTTCTCAGTCAGGTTTTCTCTCCAGAGTTACAAAGTGTCAAAGGTCAGGCCGGCCTGCCCGGAGGTCACCGGATGATGCAGATGTTTTAAAGTTCGTGTTCAGATCAGATCAGGTGGAGAAGCTTCACCTGTCAGAGGCAGCCAATCAGCTCCTGCAGGCCAGCCCCGGCCCGCTGTCTGGTTCATGGAAAGTAATCCGAGTATCTCTGCCTCCACAGCGTCGGCAGCATTCAGCTGATTCCTCCCCAGATGGAGGTGAAGCGCGTCCGGGCATTAGGCCTGGCAGAGCCACGCACAGCTGGCGGCTTTGGAAAATCACCTGAAATTCCATCCGACGCGTTAAAGCGACGACAGAAATGGCCTCTTGTTCCTCTAATTTGCCTTTCAGTGAAAACCCAACAAACAAAAACCTTCCATGTTCAATCCTGACTCCACAATGTCAGACACATCCCTGCTTCTCTCACCTGCCGAATTCTGGCAGGTGAGAGAAGCAGCAGGAACATCTACATCTGCTCAGAAGCAGATGTAGATGGAGTCGTTTCCTGGTGGAGGCTGTCAGGTCGGGTTATGAATACAGATGGCGGCAGTGAAAGGCAGCTGAGCAGCTGTTCATTTGTCCTAATGGAAACTACTTTGCGACACGTCCCTGCTGCCCCAAACATTTTCCCTGACAGGAACACACAATGTAAGGACCCATCACATTAAACTCCTCTGAAAAGATGTTTGGACAAGAATGGAACCGAGCAATTTACCGTCTGTCTTCCTGAGTTACCTCGTTCTAACCGTCTCTCTCTCCGTCTGTCCCAACGTGTTTCTACCAGAATCAGCGGAAAGTCAGAGGAGAAGAAAACCTCTCAGATGCTTCAGCTTCGAAAAATAATGCAACACGATTTCCAACCTTTCACTCTGCATGATGGAGTCTCAGACATGTTTATGGTTTTTCCTTTAGAGCAGTGGGTGGTTGTCAAGGTTACCAGTTTGCAGAGAAAACTTTCTCTGATTTTCTGCTGTCCTCTTCAATGTGGGGTCCCACAGGGTTCAGTTGTAGGCCCCATTCTGCTCTACTCTTCTTTCCATCACTATGTGAATGACAGATGGAAAGTTTCTCAGTAGACTGTCCAAATGTTTGATCACTTCTTTTTATTTAAAAAGCAAAAACAGAAGTGATGGGCTTTGGTGGCATTTCTGTGTGGTGTATTATGACAGCCGTTAGCTGTTAGCCGTTAGCTGTTAGTAGGGCTGTTGTAAACGAATATTTTAGTAATCGAGTAATCTATTGATTATTCTTACGATTAATCGGATAAAAAAAGCTAAAATCAAACATTGGTAAATCTAACATAACAGCAGTTTTACTATCTCATATCAACATCAGTCCAGTTTCTCACATTGAGCTTCTCTAAGTTACTTTTCTGTAGTTTAGAAAATGAACCTGTAACAATAACAGCTCACTTTGTTAACTTGAAGAAAAGTTATACAAGAATCTGAAATTAATTCA
>CAEGAE010058313.1:0-35591 GCA_903067095.1 Girardinus metallicus
ATATATATATATATATATATATATATAATTTCTAAAGCAGTAAACAGCTTGTTTTTTTCAATATGCTTTTAAGTTACTTCAATAAGCATTATGGAGTCACTTTAATTCATTACGGCCTCTGTTTTCTTCTGCCTCTATTTGCTGTTATCTGACAGAATGGAGAAAAAAAAAAGCAGTTTACAGTCTAATCAGAGTCATAAATGCATATTATTGATTTTTAACACAAATCTAAAACCTTCTTGTTGTGGGAAGTGCCGTCTGTAAACATCAGTTTGCTTTACTCTCTCAATTGAACTTAGTTTCTTTTTTTATTATTATTATTATTTTTTTTAAATGTGACATTCCAGAGGATACTTGACCTTTTACTTCTTCCATATACGTAAATTCAGGCCAAACTTATCGGAATAAGGGACTTTTCAACATGTTTGACCAGCATGACGTGCATCACTGATATTACCTAAGAAGCTATGTGTTAGCATCCGCAGAGAGCCGACGCTAATTATCAGATTTGACCATCTCTCAGTATAGCTGGTAATGTGCTATTCCTTCATTTATTCAATTTACTGATATTGGTGGCCAGAGACCCTCACAGTCTTTAACGTGTTTATTTGAATATATAAATATTAACGCACGCTTACCTTCAGTTTTCTGGTCCGATGTTTAAAACCTGGACTTTTTTCTTCTTTAAATAGTTTTAACGTTTCTCTTTACAAGCATAGATGTACATGGGAACATTAGGAAGAGTATTTTAATTAGATGACTGGAACACTTTACCTTCATGGAAACAAAGTTAAAGTCCTGTTAGCTTTGCCAAATCATCCCGGTTCTGAAACTTGACATTCAGAACTTGATGCAGGGACATCGCAGCCCAGCTGAGTGCAATCAAGAGCTGATAACTACTCAGTTAAAACGAGTAAAACATCTTGTTGAGGCGCCAAAATATGCACGTTTAGTTTTTCCGCTTTTTCGACATTCTTAACTACGGAGCTCAAACTGATCACGGCATCTTTTGCTGTGAAATTTACGGGAATTTTTGGAAAATGATTGAACCTTACAACACCTAGAGAGTTTGACGCCCTAAAGTTATTATAGCTAAAATGTTGCTAAAGGTTTTAATTAAGAAAAAAAAAAAAAAGAGAAATACCTACATTTGTAAATATTGCTTTAAAATTTAAAAAATACATAAAATGATCTAATTGCTTTTATTCAAAACAGATAAACAACAAAATGTAATGTTTTTTTTTTTTTTTTTTTGCAGCCAAAACAATTTAACACTAAATTACTACCATTAAAATAAATGTATTTTGGTTTGGAATTTAATATAGATTATAGATTTCTATTTCTTATTTATAGTTGTTCTAATCGTTTTCTGTTGTAGACAGCTGACAAGCATTACACAGCAACAAGTCGGGGTGGGGGAGGAAACTCTTTCTCCTTCTTCTCATTAAAAGGATGTTAAATCATAGGACTAGTCAGACTTCTGCCCGGTTAATGTGGCTTAGTCACATTAACCGGGCTAAACCCAACCCACTTATTAACACTTTGATATTTCCTTTCATTCCCAGTAACCACAGGGTGTTTGGGTCAGATGTATTGGTGCTGTATCTATATGCAGCCTCTTTATGCTGCGTGTCTGACTGTCATTTTTCTTCCCTCCTACAGATCGCCGTCTTCCTGCACCCCAAAAATATACTCATCACTGGGCGGACAGATTTGTTGTGGAAGTGAACTGGACTTGGCCGAAGCCCAAGGAGCTGCCACAGAGCTGTAACGTTACATTTGAGATTCGATGGACGGATAAGCAGGAGAATGTAAGAATGGCTACATTTGGGGGTTGGGGGCGTACATGCATGGTGTGATTATGATGATGATGGCCTACATTCTCTTCACCTTCCCCACGTAAAAACTACGGATGCACCAATCCCCTTTTTTCACTTTTGATACTGATACAGATATCTGAGGTTTAGCACCGGCTGTTACTGATCCGATACAGAAAAACAGAGCTGAACTGACTTAAAGCATTTCTTTTTTAAAACACAGACATAAAGGGCTCAAATTACATATTTGACAAGCTTGGCAAATAACAAAGTAAATCCACCAAGAGTCGACTGTGGGTTATAAAACTATCAAAAAAATATATATATCAAAAGATAATAATCAAGCCCTAAAACAACCGAATGAGCATTTATCTTTGGGCTCAGCCAGGACTTTAACTGTTCCAGGATCAATAAGATTTCTCTGGGTTACCAGACACTTATTTGAGTTTTTCAAAATGAAGGACCTTTGTGAAAATACACCATTTGGTGACAACGACCCCATTCCTCTCTATAGAGCAGGTCTTCTTGTACATTTTTTGCAGCATGCTGGAAACGCCAAGCAATGCGGTTTCAGGGTCAGGATCAATCTTTACCTTTAACACTGTGGAATAGAATCTAAATATTGAATCATTAAGTCTGGGGCACAATGTTCTACAGACCCTTTGCATCTGTAAAGGGTCTGTATTTCCTGTGTGTGACATCAAACTAAACAGGAAATATCCTATTTAGTTTGACCTTCAAATGGTGTCATCTGTGTATGATTTTTATATTGGACAGCCTAATGCTAGTAATCTAGCATCACTAAAGCCATGGTGGATACTATTTAAGGCTTGCTTCCAAACTTCATTTTTAATTGAGTTATTAAAGTCCTCCACCCACATATGTTTAATTATTGTATTTAGTTTAGAGAGGTTATATGAAAAGATGTTAACCAGTGACCAAATCAAATCTTTAGCTTTCAGCAAAGTCTCATATAATTTTTTTCAACTAAGCACACTGCAGCGGTGCCCATCAGTTGTACAGCCAGTTTACTCCACATCTGAGCTGTTTGTTATCTTTAGGCTTCAAATCTTTTCTGATCTTGTCCTGAGGTCACAGCTAGCTTTAGGCATTGCCATCATTCAAAAGTTTTAATTTCAAGGTTCTAAAACCTGCGTCGAGCCATGAAAGGAGCACCTGTGCACTTAGAGTTCTTGTTTTTTTTTTTTTGGTTTTTTTTTGCTGACGTCTTTTGCTTCTTATTTTACCAAATATTTAATCTCACATTTATGTCCAAGACTTTTAACTCCTTAACACAAAGCCCGCAAGCTTATCTGAGTTATACAAGCCAGGTTGTATTTATTTCACAAGAACAATCCTGGATTAGATGGATTACCAATGCAGGATTTAGTGTATAAAAAAAGCCTTAACTTCTTACTCCTCCTTGTTTACATGGGTGCGCATGACCTAACTGTTGACACTGGACAACTAAGTGTAGCAGATGGACAGAGGTTGCCTCCCAACCAAAACTTGCTTGAATAAAAATGTTGAGTAATGTGAAGTTGTGGTTACAAAGTGGAAGGTGAAAAGACGGCCACATCAAGCGACAAGAAGTGTTTAGTTGTGGTAAACCAAGCCTGACTTTAATCGTCTTTGTTTATGCTAACTCTGGATGTTTCATACTGGATCAAATTCCATCATTTTATATTTAAGCAAAAATAGGTTTGCGTGCGTAAGATTCTGTAATTTAAATTACCAGTAGTAGGTTTGATTAACTGCCTGGTTTTTTCATAAATAAAAAAAAACTTCAAAGAATTGTCTGAAATGTATGCTATGGCCGAGTGATATACGATGTGCAGTAAACTCACAAACTGCAACGGTAATGTATTTTAAAATCCATTTTTTGAGCATTTTGAATCAGTTCAGAATTGAACTAGGCCAGGGGTCGGCAACCCAAAATGTTGAAAGAGCCATATTGGACCAAAAAAAACAAAAAACAAATCTGTCTGGAGCTGCAAAAACTTAAAAGCTTTATATAAGGCTTATAATGAAGGCAACACAGGCTTTAAGTGTTTATATTAGCTGTTTTAGTCTATTATCAAAACGACTGTAGTGCATACATTCATGAGTATTCATGATTAAACGTTTATTTTCCCTGCGGTGCGTCCTGGAAGGAATGACTCATCATGTGAATATTCTGTTGTACAGTGGTGCTTTAAGTTTACCTCCCGTTACAATGTGAATGCACTGTTTCGTTGCATTGATAAAATTAAACAATTGCAATAAAGAAATCAGATTTTTGATATCATTTTTATTATGAAGATTTGACAGGGAAAGGTATTTTTCCTTGTGGAATCGTTGCATAACAACGATCGCTCTTTGTAAATAATCACGTCTGTGATCGAAAAAACAACAAAACGGTGCATAACGTGCCCCTTATTTGGGCAACAAACCGAGTGCAATAAAACGCAGCCTGCAGTTCTAAAAATAAAACGGCAGCCTTTTGAAAAGATAAAGTATATAACATTAAACTAATACACTTTAAGTTTGATATCTGTGCAAATCCCAAGCAAGTCAGTGCAAAGGTAAAACAAAGCAGCTTCCTCTTCTCTTTTGACACACAACCAATGCAGCCATCCTCGGACCTGGATGTTAAACACAATAATGTCGCAAAGTGTCATTCTAAATATATACTGACAAAAATCACTAATCAATTTATAATAACAGCCACTTTGTTTCTAAGTATGTGCCTGTGACAGGATTGTGTTCTTCCGTATTTAATGTGACTTTTGCTGACGGACATCACTGGACAGCTTCTCAACATCCTGCTTGTAAGATGCAACTTTAATGTAGCGCCTTCCCTGGAAATGTCTTAACACATTACCGTATTTTTTGGCCTATAAGCCGCCACTTTTTCCCCACACTTTGAACCATGTGGCTTATAGCCCGGTGCGGCTTATAATGTACGTTTCCAGCTTTTTTTTTTTGTTAGTATTTTTTTTTTCAAAAGATTTGTAGGTTTGTCTTATAATAAGGTGCGCTTTATAGTCCGGAAAGTACTGTATTTGCTATTTGACAACTTCTCGCTACAGAGCAAACATTCAGGTAATCCTTCCGCATTGGCAATGAATGCAAATGATTCGGTCCAAGAATTGCAGAATCTCTCCTCAGCTATTTTCCTCTTTTCCCCTTTGCTCTCCATGGGCCACCACAAACCTGTCGGTTTGCTTTCAACAGCCACCTGCCTCGCACCCCGCCCACCTGAAAGAAACTTGTGTCACAGGCTATGACGCAAATCTTCATTGACGGAAATGTTGAAATTTAATATTTATTCTACACATTGGAAAACGTTGAGAATGATTGTGTCATGTTTGTCCTCTTACAGAAACCAGATTAATACGAAAAATATATTTTCCACCCCCATCTTTTTCAATTTTCAAACATTTTTAAAAAAGCTCCAGGGAGCCACTAGGGCAGTGCTAAAGAGCCGCATGCGGCTCCAGAGCCGCGGGTTGCCGTCCCCTAAACTAGGCATTGCCATTCTCTATGCAGTCAGTTTTTCTTCTTTCTCTCTGACTGAAGACATTCTGCTGCTGCTATCTAAACACCTTCAGATTTAACCTGGAATTTTATGGAACAGAACAACAACTGGATTTAATGCCGTCTGTTCCTGTCTTTCAGGTTGCTCGTGTGGAACATACTAATTTCACTTACTACTATTTAAGTAAAGATTTCACCGCCGACATTCTGGAGCTGAGCATTTCCTCCAAACCATTAAAAGGCTGTAAAGGCTGGAATGAAAGTGAGCCTGTAAAAGTGAATATTAAAGCACCAAAATCATATGGTGAGGATGAAGAACCTGTCAAGTAATAATAATAATCCACAGTTGAGCTTTACAGGCAGATGTACAGACTGTAACTATACTTTACTGTTTGTCCTGTGCAGCTGAGTTGGTGAAGGACTTCAGATGTTTTTACCTGTCCAACGGCTCCAAGTGTTTCTGGACTCCAGTTGATCCATCGGAGGATCTGAAGGTGTACTATAGGTGGGTTTGTTTATTTATGCTCTTAAAAGGTGTAACAACAGAATACAAAAATGTCCACAGTACTGGTTAATAATCACTCATCTTCCACTTTGTTGACCCAGAATGTGTTCATGCTAACCTTTGTGAGTACACTGCAAAAACACAAAATCTTACCAAGCATTTTTGGTCTAGATTCTACCACAAATATAACATAATTTGTCTCATTTCCGGTGTTCTAACATGCAAGCAACATTTCATCGACATATAGCAGCTTATGTTATTTTATCAATATTAAGTTATTTCTTAATATTAGTAAAAAAAAAAGTACTCTTTCCACTGGCAAATTATTTCACTTGTAACAAGGGAAAAATGCATTGTTATAAGTGAAGCTGCCAGTGGAACTAGTACACTTTTTAAATTAATGTTACAAAATTATTGACTTAAAACAAGCTGACTTGTAAGTTAGTTTTGTTTTTTATGTGTACTTGCACTATAAACTAAGCAAAAATACTTGTTAAGATTTTATTGCTTTTGCAGTGAGATGTAAAGAACTGAAGAGAATAGGTCACCACTCAGATTCGTTTCACAGACTACGTCTCCCTCTAGTGGCTGTAAGGGAACTTGCATCTTAACCTGTAGGTGTGTGACATCAGCTGCCCTTTTTATTATTTTAGGTTCCGTGGAAAAGAGAAGAAAGACACACAGAGTCTGAAGGTGTGTGAGGCTTTCAAGATGGAAGGGAGGAGCAGCTGTTCCCTGAAAGTAGGGAAGGGTCGAGATATCTTTGTGCTTGTGGAGACTGAGACAAGAATGAACACCTTTGAACCTAAGATGGGTTGGTAGTCTTTGGTGACTCACCTCTATGTTTTATTTTTTATTTTTTTTGTACTGCATTTTGGCCAATCTGATGAAGGAGTTTAACCATTTATTTTTTTTTTTTTTAGAAATATACGTGCCGAAAATGAGCATCAATGAGACAGAAGCTTTTCTCCAGCTGACATGGAGAAAACCAGCTGTTGGACCGGACGGTTCATGGCGATTCTGCGTCTGGTACAAAGAATGTGGAAACAACAAAGTAAGTTTTCATGCCAACATCAAAATATTTAGGAGTTTATGACGCAACGGAGGTTCTAAAGGTGTGGGTCGTGGTTCCGTTCGGGGCCGGGGAGTGGAATCATGACAAGAGAGGTCCTTCCTGATATTTATTTACAGTGTTTTTCACAAGTAAGCCTTACTTTTATGTTGATCTGTTTTCAAAACGCTAATAAAATAAATTGAAATTTGTGGTTATAATGTGATAAATGTGTCAAAGCCCCAGGAATTTAAATATTTTTCACATGCAAAGCTAAAAAGAGAAAGCCCCGCCCTGCAAAGATATGTTGAAGTGGCACATCTGAGGCAAGCCAGTTTTTTCTAGGTCTTTAAGCTACTTAAAAAAAAACCCAATCATGTTTGTGAACAGTCAAGCACTGAGCTACTGAACCACAATAGAGTCACATCTCTCTACTGAAGCAAGTGTTTCACTTCTGTTTTCAAATGAGAAAAGGCTAATACTCCTGTTTAATTTCATTGTTTTTGTGAAATGCTGTTCCTGTTTCCTTACTAGCAAGATCACACAAAAGCTAGTTCACTTTTTGACAAGAAAGGTCAACAGAAATATGGGACATTTAAGCAGAAAATATTTTCCCTTTGCTACAGTTTGGGAATCATGTCCTTTATACTTTATCTTCTGAGTTATAAAAGTAAGCTAATGAGAACCCTTTCTTTCAGCCTCCTCGGTGCTATGAGTTCAGTCAATATCGAACTGCGGACATTCCCTACAATAAATGCTGTAGGTACGAGTTTCAGTACAACATCAGCACTAATAGATTCTACGAAGACGTTTCCAGTGACACCAGTGAAGTTATACCTTATGGTAAATATCCAGTTTTATTTACATCCTTCTGTCTTAACATGGCTCATATCAACCTGAATGATTTACATTATTTGCTAATTTTCTTTGAAATACACAAATTTTAGGTTAGAGACAGATGATTTCTCACTCTTGATCGTCATATTTTTTAGCTTTAGCAGAAAGAACGGAGTCTCTTCTCCGTTGTCACACACAGGTCTGATGAAAGTACTGCAACATGGTTGCCTGACCTGCGTTCCATATCATGAACAGATAATGCAAATTGGAATATGATCACTGTACAATGACATCCTGTTTCATATCTCATAGCACATTTGAAATGAAAATTAGAGCTAAGGAAGACTTGAGGCAAAAAAGGCTAAAGGATTAATATTTATAAGGTATAATGTTTAACATGAATTGCCCTTTTGATGTTGATACATAGTCTTATGCAAAAAATATAGAATAAGCTGCTTGTAAATGTAATAGTTTGATTTGACGTATGGTTCCCAGGATACATAGACAAACAAGACACTCTGTTGTATACATCTAAAAGAACTCAAGAAGGTCACAGAATAAGCTCTCCAAACATTAGAAAACAGTTGCAAAAAATTCAATTCCATATCAAAAAGGACGCACTGAGGATATGAAACTCTCTGTCTCTTACCTGTTTTGGCTTCAGACAGTTAAACAGAGAACATAATTACATAAAGTTTCAGTATAAACAATTATATAAAACGGATAATTGGTAGACAAATTATTTCTCAAATCATTATACAGAGAGCAGTGGAAGATAAAATTATACTAATCCTCAACCATAAAACTCTCATAAACGTCTTTTCTTCTGGCATCCCTTTGAATCCTCCCACTTCAATCGCCAGAGGCAGCGTCCCTGTTCTTACCTGAGCACATGGACACCTTTGTCTTCTTTTCATGTTGAAATTTACAAACATCTCAGTTTGAAACACATCTTTAATTTGAATGTAAGTTCTAAGCTTGGGTTTCCTGCAGATTCTCTTAGCTTGCCAGCTGTAGTTTTACAGCAGCCGTTTTCAGAGTATGTGAGATTACCTAGAAAAAAAGATTATTCACACCTTTTTTTTGGAGTGAGGTTATGTGAATCTGTTATTGCTAATCGTCGTCTTGCCTGTGTTAGAAATGTTTCACATCACTGTGAGCTTGGTGAAAAAAGCTCACGGTGTGATTGAAACTTGCCAGCTAAAACGATTGGTACACTTCAGAGCAGCTTGTTAGCTTTCTGCCATTAAGAAGATTTAGTTGCTTCTTCAACAACCTCATGGTGATGTGACATCCTTCTACTACAGGCAAAACATTCTTAAAACATCTGGACGCATCATTATACTGGGAAAAAAAAAAAAAAAAGACTATAATGTCAGTAGAGATGATCCCAGAAAGTATAGTGCTTATAAAATTCAAGACTCAATAAGCCTTAGCTAGCATGTTAAGTAAGGTCGTCCCCAACCCACAAAAAAGTTGAAAAACATTGAGATTTTCAACTGATGGAAAATGAACATGTCTTGCCACAATTACAAGCATATTTAGTGAAAAAGGAACTGCATGTCAGCACAAGTACCTCATTCCAACTGAACAGGGACAGCAGTGGAGCGTGGCGCAATGACCCCAACCTCATCCTGATTATAATGTTTCAACAAAACATGTTACATAATCAAATACACAGAAACTGAAGAACTACTGTAAAGAAGTGGGACAGAATGCACTTACAGTTCTGTGAAAAACGAAGATTATTTTAGAGTGTACTCGGGTTTTTTGTTCAGTCGAACTAGCAGTCACTACTGGCATGCCACTACTTACTTTCTTTCTCCTTCCTGTTTCTGTTCTGTAATAAATCCTTGAAGTCTTTTGTATATTTGGTTTACTGTGAGCAGAAATGAGCTAACGCCTCTTCAGAGTTTTGAGAGCAAAAGGCTAAAAATTGCATTCAACAACTAAAGAGACTGCTTTCTTTTTCTTGAAGGTACCACAAGCTCTTGCATCAATTCGGCAAATGTGGTGGTCATCATCATCCCGATCATCCTCTGCTTCTGTGTCATCTTATCTATCTACTGTTTCAAGAAGTACGTGTGTGCGAGGAGAAAAAGGGAGATGGTGTGGGGGGTTTGGGGGATAATTACAAGTTTAAAAACATGTTTAAAGAGAAAGAATTCAGGGTCTGTGTGTCACAAAAGTCAAAAACAAATGCGGTGCATTTATAGGAATCACTTATGCATGAGTGAAGAAGAAGACAAAAAGGAAACATGAACCAGATAAAGTTGTCGTTGCCGCACATTTCTTGAGAACTACCAAAATATTAGGCAATGATTACAAGCCACAAATTTATTTAGAAAAATCACAAGAGGGCCAGACATTTCACATATCTGCCAGACATGTAAATGACATTCTTAATCAACAAAAACAAAATGAAGCTGGAGACATTTTGAAGTTCAGAGGCAATTTACCAGTGAGCTGTATTCATGTCACTTGGAACTTTTTCACTTTTTATCACATTGGAAACACATACCTGAATGTATTTCAATGGGATTGTAAGTGATAAACCAACTCAAATTGTGCAGGGGAAGGAAATATGATATTTTTCAAGCTAAAAACTGAAACTGCATTTCTGTCAGTGACAAAACAGCATGATGAAAACCAAGCAGGTGTTGGATAAAGTTGTGGAAAGGCTTGAAACAGGTGTAGGTTATAAACTGAACTAAATCATCTGAAAATAGAAAGAGTGTGGCACGACTGCAAATCTACCAACACCACGGCCCCTCCATCGTAAGCCAACTTAGGAGGAAAAAATCTATGGAGAAGATTTGTTTGGCATTCCACAAATATTTGTTGAATCTTTGAAAGGAAGCCCCAACAAGTCTCCTCTGCAGTCTGCTACAAGCAGTGTAAGGCAAACTGAAAGTATATAAAAGAATATATTCTTTTGGTCTGCATGCAAAATGCTATTTGTGGAGGAAAAACTACAACCTTGAAACTATAGTGGGAAAATTTAAGGTTACTATGATTATTAACTGAATTATTGCATAGCAGTATTAAGATCCTTGTGTGATGCATTAGTTCAGTGTTTTTCAACCCTGGTCCTCAAGGCAGGGTTGAAGACCAGGGCAACATGTTTAAGATGTTACCCTGCTTCTATACACCCCATTCAGATGATTGGAGTTCAGCCTGTTAATCAGCCATCAATTGAAATCATGTGTGCTGAAGCTGGGAAATGCCTAAACCATGCAGGGCAGTGAGGACCAGGGTTGAAAAACGCTGCATTAGCTCATGAAAGAGACTTCTGAAGCAGGTTCTCTGGCCTTAGCATTACAATTAAGTCATTGAATTGTTCCTTTATCTCTCCTGGGTCCTAGTGAAGAAGACACCTGTGCCTGCTGTCTAGTCTGTTGTCTTTTCTGTAACCAAATAGATTATCAAACTATCCGATCGGAATGAACCTCTCCCAATAAAACTGTAAGCTGTGTTCTGCTCGGGGGTTTTTCACTGCATTCAGTGAGCAGAGACTTCGAACGCTGTTAAGCCTTCGAATAAATACTGATTAAGAATGTATTCTTTCTCTAGTTCTTGCAACAGTTTTCCCTCACTCTTTGTTAAAGGAAAGTTTCCACAACAAAACCATGGTGACACAAGACAGTGGCAGGGACAAGGAAGCTGGTGAGAGTGGATGAAGCTAGATACAGTACAGAAGCATGTTAAAGGAGAGAATCAGCTTCCAGTGCGATGATCATAAACACAGAACCAGAGCTGCAGCCTTTATGTGGCATTAAAACATGTTAGAATGGAACAGTCTCCTGTCTGTGACGAGACTTAGAAATGAATGTTCACAGATGGTATTTGAAAAAAATAAAGACAAAAGCTTCACTCCAAAGGTATTCAGAGCTGGCACGAACATGCCCCGAACGTTTTGCAAAAAGCACATCGAAGTTTGTTGGTTTAGCTCAACCAAATGTCGTAACGTTACTGAGTGTCTTTGCAAGGAATGTAAACATGCTGTGTAAACGCAGGTCACATAGGTGTGACCTGTGCAGTTGCAAGTATTATTGGAGCCTCTCCAGTAGGCATGACGAGTTGTAACATGACTCACAGAAGCACTGTTTCTGTGAATCCCTTTTCACTCTTATGTTGTTCTGTTTATTTGCTTCCCTTTTTGCAGACATAAGAAAATCTTTGGCTGTACCCGGCTGGACCCCTCTGTAATAAAGGAGATCTTGAACCTAAATAAGGAAAATAAGGTGATTTTTTTTTTTTTTTTTTTTTTTTTTTAATAAGTGTAAAAATGTGAATACTTATTTCAGGTTTCCTCAGTTTTCACAATATCTTCTCGATTTTCAGATTTCCCAAGGGAACTTGTTAATGCAGCACCCAGGGGAGCACACAGACACTTGCACTCCACTTGTACCTGGAAAGGAGGAATGCTGACCTATTGTTATACACAGTCAAATATCTGCCAGGCAGCTGGGCTTGATCTCTGGGTGAACCTACAAAAGAAGCTAAACATTTGGTCGAGAGGCTTGGCCGCACTGACTCACAGAAACACGGTTTCATCCTCTGGATTTGCTGCGAGGGGGAGCTAACCTGTGCTAATAGCCAGGAGAGAACTGCCACCACTAAATGTCGGTGGAAACCTGCGAACATGGTGCTTCAGCTCTATAAATTTTGACCTGTAAAATGGGGAGCATGCAGCGTTTTATTGAAATATCAAAATTACTGCATGAAAAGCAAAAACTGTGGAATATGCCAATTGCTTTGGAAGTTCATCGTCGTTCTTTAACAAGTCTCAACACTGAAAGCTAGCAGTCTGACCAAGATTCTTCAGAATCCTTTTTCAGGTTTCCTGCATTTTGTTGTATTCGCTCACAAGATGAACCCGTATATTTTTTTAAAAGGTCCTTATACTCGAGTCCTGAGTGGAAGCTACTTTGTGGGCTCTTGGAACACAACAGTTCCGAGTCAGGTCTGATTCCACTTCTGCTTGTGTTGATGGAATGGATTCTGAAGATGTTCAGCTGATTCGCCACAAGCAGAGCTACGCTCTAACCAATCGTTCTGCGATGGCGGCCTCGTCAACACAATCTGGTCAACTTTCTGATGTTGGAGCGACTGGAGGCAGCTTAAACAGGGGGCGGTCTTTGCAGCCAAACTGTGCCGTGAAATGGGTTTGTGACAGACAATGTTCTGTTCAGTCTCTTTCTGTCTATGTATTTGTTTACTGCACTGAGTTTATAAGGAGTTATGCTGAAATCCCTTCAGGTGGTACCACCCCTTACCTTTAACCCTCAACGCCATTAGCTGCATCCAGCCCAAAATGTACCATAATCTCTACCTTGCTTTCACAGATGACTGTAAATTGTCACTTGTACCAACCTTGACCTTCTGTTTACATATTTCCCGCAGTTAAAGAACTGTGGATTTATCACCTCATAAAACTTAATTTAGCCAAAGTTTCTTGTATAAAACATGGGTGGAGAAGAATAATAGAACTTTTTTTCAATTCTGCCTCAAGAGCTGCTACATGGCAAAGAACCTTTTTTTTGTTTGTTTGTTTTTTTACACCGAGACTGTACCTAATAAGACTTAAGAAAACAATAGAGATAATTGAAGGATTATGCATTATCACTTTAAGACTAAACAAAAGTTTGTTTTTTAGAAGAGTGACTTTAGTCATTGCTACATTCCTGTCATTCCTCTCCATGGCAGTTCAGATGTGTTGTTGATAAAGGGCATGACAGGCAGTATAAGGAAATGCAATCTGTGGGAACTAACATTTAAAAAAAAGTCTGTTCAGTAACCAAACAGGGTAATGTACAGAGAGGAAGAAAACTTTGTGATCATGACCTCCAACTCAGGAGAAGAAGAGGACTAGTTGTGGTGTTTCATGGCTTTTGTACTTCATAGGAAACGGGTTTAAATGGCAGGTTAGCAGCTAAGCTAAAGACAGCCAGTGATGAGTGGGGGGAAATAAATAAAAGACCTTCTGTTTGTACAGGTTCGCTGCTATGTGGCACAATTCTATGTGCTCGGGCTTAATGACTGAAGGTAGCTGTTGGCATGAGTTGGCATTACTTCTCTTTGATGAAATACAAAATATGAAAGAGAAACTCATGGCACAACTTTATTTCTTCTTTAGAACCACTGTAAGCATGTGTCCGGATCTTCATTAGCCCTCACTAACTCTGATTCTGACTTAGCCAACTTTCTGGTATGCTTTACATAGAAATAAGGTTTTCATCATTGTAAGCAGCTTACTATAAATCGTAAATGCAGTTTAAGGATGTATTGCCACACTGTGTAATCAGCTTTTGAACTTTCTGAAAGGAAAACAGGGATGAAATACTGTAAATATTTGAGAAAATATTAAACTGATGAAAAGCTTTGTTCAATTTATCAAACGTTGTTGCTGCTTTGTTACTTTAACCTTGAGTGCACAGAAATCCATGTCTCACCACCGTCTGCTAGAACTCTTTGTTCCCTAAAATGAATGGGCCTACTCTCTTGTTTCTTCTTTCTGGGTTGTAGAATTTCTGTTGGTCTGGGTTTAGACTAACAGAGAAAGTAAATGGATGGAAAAAATGCCTATGTTTGTTTTGCTGGTGGATTTGTATACATTTTACAATCCAGCAGCAGATAGTACCATTTCAAGCTTTCTTTGTGTAGCTTTTTTAGTTCAGTGCTCCTTGTTTTAGCTTTAGCTCTCCTTTGAATATATCTATAATTAAGAAGTCAAATAGTATTATTGTTAGAATTCAGGTAAAACGGAACAACAAACACTACAAATGACCATGACATTGCCATGACAACAAAATAGACCTGTTTTGGACACACAATTTTTGCTATGCACATGTTGGAGTGACACATTTTATGTCATTTTGGGTTTCATCACAAATAATTGTTTTTGTTAATAAGCTTTTAAACTAAATAATGGCTGTTTCACAAATCTTTTACATTCAAGGCAACTTATCACTAACATGTCGCATAAGTCCAAAAAATATCTTAGACTCCAGTGTGGATGTCTTTAAAATCATATCTATGTTTAAAATGGTAAATTTATTTCATATATATGAGAGAAAAGTTCACTGAACTGAACTCTGCTTTAGTGAGGTTTTATACTGAGGGACAATGACTTCTACAGCTGTGAAAGAATGTAAACCGGCAGACTGACGGAAGGTGAATAACACAAAGGATGTTGAACTAGAAAGAAACAAGAAGCCAAGGGGGCAAGACTAACAGTGATCGAAGAAAAATAAATCCAAACACACAAAGAACAGAACATAAGACTAACCTAAGGACTACCACAGCTACCTTTCAAACAATAATACACACAAAGATCCAAACTAAATACAAAAATACCTACAGAACTTAAATCACAACACAAACGCCTAAAGATTGGAACACACTGAGCTCTAATTAGCTGAATTTCAAACTATTGAACTGTCAGTATTTGCTTCCAAAATTTGCAGTTGACTTTTTCATGTTTAACCTCAGTTAAGGCTGAGGTCAAAAGTTAGGATGAACATATGACTAGTTGCTGTGCTTCTTTTAATTATGTGCTCCATTTTACCAGATGCTAATTGTCAGTCCACAACTACCCATACTAATTAGCCTACTGACTGCAGAGAGGGGCAGCATCGACTTCAGAATACAAATAACTGCTTCAGGTCTGTTCAACAACTTCAGCTCTGCATTTAAAAACATTCCAACGACACTGACTCATCAAAAAACTAGCTTATGTTGAAAGTACAAAATGCTACCCTTCTGGATATACAATCCACTGGATATACAATTTCCTCCGCAACAGGCCATAGGCCGTGAAAATACAGACAACATCGTCAGCGATTTTCTACCACACACGAGAATGCCATGGTTGCGCCCTCAGTCCTCTCCTGTAAACAAATGACTGCCAGAGTTTACCCATCACCACCTACTACAAATATGAAGCCGTAGCAGGACAACTCACAGACAATAGTTTCATTGCAGCTCACTCACATGAAGATTTTGCAGTGGGGTGCTCTGGGGTTCTGATAACTATCTCCAACTCAACATAGACAAAACAAAAGAACTGGCTGCACACACATTAAACTCACCCCTTGGACTCAATGACATTAGTATTCATGGTCAACCAGTCTGGACCATCCTCTGAACTGGTTCTTCACTCCCACTGGACAGATATCGAACCCTAGACTAAAATTCTGGCTCTAACAGACCTGTTAATATGCCTTTACGAAGCCCATCAATCCTCCACTGATTCCCTGTGTTAATTGCACCAGTTTGAGTTTGTTACCTGTACAAAAGACTCCTGTCCAACCAATCAGTCAGACTCAAACCTCTCCATCATTGGCAAGACCAAAGGGGTGTCCAAGGACACCAGGGACAAATTATAGACCTGCACATGACTGGGATGGGCTACAGGGCAATAGGCGTACAGCAACAGCTATCCAATTATTAGAAAATGTTAGGAACTCGAGATGACGATCAGTCTCTCTTAGACTGGGGCTCACATCTTGAATTATTAATGATTATGAGACAAGTGAGGGATCGGCCTAAAACTACAGAGGAGGACCTGGACTATGGTCCCACCTGAAGAGAGGTGGGACCATAGTCTCAAAGGTTACTATAGTAACACACTACGCCATTATGGATTAAAATACCGCAATGCTCAAGCCAGTGTATGCCCAGGCCCTCATTACTTATCAGCTGGACGCATACTCAAATTCTGACCCACGGACTGCTCGCATTTCTACTTAAAAAAAAAAAAAACGCCGCCGCCCACCTCCAACTTCCGGACATTTCCACATCTAAAAGAAGTTCCAGCCTTCCTCCTTAAAAGAAGTTGGAAGCGAAAGCGAGTTTGCGCTGCTCTCTCTCTCTCTCTCTCTCTCTCTCTCTCTCTGTTTGTTTAGTTTTACTCTTTAAGTGAACGCGCAGCTTGGAAACCGGACTATCATGAGAAAGTCAAGGTCTCTATTCGCACTGAGCGGCACGAGGAGGGAATAAGAAAACGAAAAAGACAAACCGCGTTAAACTGTATCAACAGGATGTTTCAGTGCTTGGAGTTCGTCGCTTTTATTTGCCTGTTTCTTGCGGCCCAAACCACAGCAGGTAAGAGGACTCTTACATACGTCATAATGCGGGGCTAATGTTTGGCGATATTATAGTCTTATTCTGTTAAGTCTTTTAACTATTTTCTCAGGCTTCTGTTTCCCAATGGTGACGTCATGTCAGTTCTGGTATTAATTCCCGGATGAACTTGGGGGAAAAAGGAAATGGATCACAGGTTTATTGAGCTTTCAGGGAACTGACACCAACAACTATCACGAAAAAGTTTTAGACCTCGCTACTTGGTTTTAAAAAGCTGAAGTGGTTACTTCGGAGTAGAATATCTTACTTCCTAAAAAAAATAAAAAATAAAAAAAAGTATGAGACAGACAGACATCTGTTAGCTGTGAGGTAGGAATGTTGCTCTTCCTCTGTTATTTTCCCCTCCCATCATTGGCTAAAATTAGCCGTGGTGTTTACCAGGATGTTGCATTCTGGGACTGTGAGGGAATTCTTTAGATGTAGCTTCCTGGAGGTTTTTCCTAAATTCTTTAGGTAAAATAAAAATGATGTGAAGGCAATGGCTAAATCTTATATAACCACATTTGTGTCTCTCGTCTGTTTTCACTTTCAGAGCAGATTTTGCCTCCCCAAAACCTGTCCTTGCGTTGGATAAATGAGTTCAACCCTGAGCTCACCTGGGCGCCGCCTCCACACTCCATGGCAAACTGCTTCTATGAAGGAAAGATAGAGAAGAACCACGAAGAGGCAGGAATATTTGTAAGTCAGCAAAAGTGTTTACAAGAAAACATCTTTAAAAAAATCACAATTGCAGTTCCATGCTTTAAATTATATAACAGAACATCAAGGGCTATGGCGCTGCAATGTAGACACAAAACTGTAGGCAGAGTGAAAATGCAATTTTTAGATTATGTGAACATCAAAAACATTTTTTTGTTTTTCTTTATTTACAATGCCGTTCTATTGTATTCTAAGCGTTTGACCTTTAGTCAATTCCGTCCATTGTCTAAACCCGTTTATTCTGTCAGGGTCGTGCAAAACTGAATGTGCTTTATTGGGATTGCATGCGACCAACCCAGCTCCTCTGAAATCAAGCGTGGTTTTGTCTTGACAGCTTTTGCTTTTGATTTTTTTTAAATACGTTTTATTTCACACACATCTACACACATATTTTTGTAAATGTGCCTCTGAATCTTTATGCTGGTTTGTGTGCTTGGTTATTTTAATACAAGAATATGTTTCAGTCATTGGACTCCTGGCTCTGTGCCTAAAGCAGAAGCGGGAAGAAGAATGCTTTACAATTATTTTTAATAATCAAATATTCTATCACTTATTCTGATGACTAATCAAGTCCTCCAGTAAAAATTTTGATCAAATAAGATATTGATAAATACTGCCAGAACAGCAGTATTAAAATCGGATATCAAAATGTTCTTATCTGTTTATCCCTAACAACAACTTTCCTGTAGCTTAGAAAATTAGCCCGTGACAATAATGACTTTTTTTTTTTTTTAAGTCAACTTGGACTAAAATGACACAAAAATCAGTTTTTATATTCAGTTTAAGATCAAAAATAAAAACGATAAAGCAATAAAAGTGCTTACAAAGACACTTAAAAAAAAAAAAAAAGAAAGTTTATACTCCAGTTCCATTCCAAGCCAACCAATAGATTCATTTCCAGGAATTAAATTTGCTTAATGGAAACTCTGCAACTTTGAAAAAGTTCATGTTTTTCGAAAAAGGATTTTTGCACCAAGGTGGTTTTTAGGCCGCATATAAATTTGTGTGTGTCACAAAACTGCACTGGAAGCACTTTTTTCACATCACACACGTCACTTCAGTTTGCATGCAGCAGCAATGCGCATGTTCGTATATCTTGGCCTCTTTGGATGAGGCGCAGTTGACTCCACAGCATCGTACCGTTTATCACTCGAAATTGTTGAATCCACTGCTCTCGTGTGTGTTGCTGTTGCTACAGGGAAACTGACATGACTTGCATGATGTCAAAACAGTGTTTCCATTGCGGTTCACCCCCAAATTTCAACGTGGCTGACAAACCAACGTCATCCTTGTGTAAAAACTTTTTTATCAAAAAAAAAAACACGAGTTCTTTTAAATTGTCGCGTTTAATTTAAGCAAATAAATTTTTGTAATTTTTCAGTTTACACAATTTTATGATTGATAGAAACGCAGCGAGTGGGTAAGATGGTGCAACTGGGCTTTTTGAGTCGCCTCAGGAGGAAGAGTTTTTGCTAAACCTTCTTCGCTAGGTCAAAGATCACCATGTCAAATCGTCACTGATGTGAAGACCCAGGAGCTTAATGGAACCCACCTTTTCCACTTCGTATCTTTGGGACCAACAACATCGTTGTATTCCTACTAGCCCACAGTAGCCTCTTGTTTGTTTTTTGTTTTTTTTTACATGATTTTTAAAACCAGGTTATTGTCTGTACCCCATTCAACCAGACATTGGACGAGTGTCACTATGGAGGTGTGTTAGGGGTTTGTGTTTGGAAGAGTGTAGAGGGAGGAGTAGTCCTACTCCAGTCCTACTGGAGAAGGAACCTTTGCTCCAGCCACAAGTCGTTTTTAACACCCAACGGACAACTATAATAAACATACACTTCACTGTGAGGTCTTCAAAGCTACTGATGTTACTTTATCTGCTAAATCTGCTTTAAACGTTTCCACATCTTTGCCCCTGACCTGTCTGGTGTGTTTCCACTCCCCAAACTCTCTAGTGACTGTGACCAGGCTCTTTGTTTCTGTGGACCACATTTTAGCCAACTGGGATTATTCCTTCTGGATAGACGCCTGTTTCTGTCTGTGGCTGTATTCAAGGCGTTTGTCTCCTTTTTTGGTAGGAGTCTGATTCTGCATCTTTTGTTGATGACCCGCTGTACATGGAGGGAGGACTTCTAAGTTACTCTTTGAAAACAGTTTGTGACGGTAACCGAAGCGAACCAGCATTTTTGAATATAACTTACCCAGGTAGGACATTTACACTTAATATAAAGAATTGCTTCAGAGGGTAAATAGATTGGTTTATAACAATCTGTGCAAAATGTGTCTCAGATCTGGTGAAGTCGTTGGATTTCTACATGACCACCGCCAAACGAGGTCACTGCTCCTGGTCCCCCGTCAGCACAACTCCAGAGCTGCGTTTCTTCTATCAGTACGTCTGTGTGTGCAATGAATATTTTTTGATTAGACATTTTTCAAAGTGTAGGCTTGCAACACTTCCTGATTCATTCTGAGCTGTTTTGGTTGCATCACAGCCAGACTGAACCTCTCCACCACACTCCCCCTCACAAAAGTGTATAAGAAACTTTAGCAAAAGCTAATCTGGTTACTAGCTTGGCTTTGTTGTTCAGTAAAAGCCAGCACTGCAAAAAACACAAAATCTCCAAGTATTTTTGGTCTAGTTTCTACTGCAAATGTCTTTGTACACTTGAAATAAGACCGAACTGACTTACAAGTAACTTTTCATCGGGAAATAGGAACTGATTTTAAGTCTACATAACATTATAACAAGACATTTTCCCCATATTACAAATTAAATAATCTTCCTGTGAAACTAGTTCATTTTCATCAATATTAACTAATTATTGACTTAAAACAAACTCTTATTTATTGCTGAAACATTACTTGTAAGTCTTTTTATTATTATTATTATTATTATTATTTCTTCAAATGTACTAAAATATTAGTACTAGAATCTTACCAAAAATACTTAAGATCTTGTGTTTTTACTTGCGAACACAATGATATTCTACTAGTAAAGTTGACAAAAACAAATAAATAAAAAAGTATTGTTTTCTAGCTAAAGGTTGATTTCAGTGAGTTCACGCAGACAAGGTTTTCAGGGCCTTTAGAAGAGAAACGGGTGCACAGCATCATACATCCTCCACCATACGCGAATGGAGTTTTGTGCAGGGAGAAGGGGAAGCATTTTCTACCTGTAAAATTGTCTTAACACCACGAATCCATCATATCAGAATAAAGCAGTTTAAAGTTTACAATTTCTGGTAACTGCATGCAGACTTTGACATCCGAGTGAAAGAAGGAGTATGTCCTTTGTTCAGGGTGAATTTTAAATTTTTTTTTTTTTCTTTTTCAATTGAACCCAGCCATCCAAACATTCCATGCTGTCTCACATCAGTTTGGTGAGGGGTTCATCCCACTTTACAGACGTCTGCTGCCCATGTGGCATCATGAAAATCTACAGAGCAACCCACAGAAAACTCCTTCGGCTGCCTGTAATGCTGCAGCTGGGAAACGCACATTAAAAAAAAAGAAATTATGCAAATGTAACCGTCACGGTGAACTGGAAGAGCAGTTCTAAATATCAATCAGTGCTGTAAACTAAAGGCCACAATCCACACCAATTCAAGAGTTATCTGCGTCACAAATAATTCCAGTGTGTTTTGTTCAAATACCATAAGTGATAACTTCCTTTTAATGTGAAAAAAAATCTAATCTTCTGCCTTGATCAGGTGGGGGCTGCGTAGAGGGGGGGGGGGGGGGAAGGACATTTAGAATGATTCCCCTTTGTTAACCTAGATGGAGAAAAACCTGCTCTATCTGTGTTTGCTGTCCCACAAATATTCATCGTCATTGTTGCAAAATCTGCTTGGCAATAGCTCAACGGAGATCAAGGTCATTTACATCTTAAAATAAAAAAGATGTTTAAATTTAGATCTTTGAAGAAAACCTGGTCGACTAAACGGCTTCAGACATTTGAAAGCTGGTTCCAATCTGACCGAAATTAACAGTCAAACATCTGTAGTATCAAGGCCAGAGAGTCTGTTTGTTCCGAGTTACAGTCCACGTCTTGGACTGATGGTGTGTAAACTAATAAAGAGGTAAAAGTGGAGATTCCTTCAGTAATTGGTAAAAACTCGCTTTCACAACTATGCTAACCAGGTGCAGAAAAACAAATATATTGGATTATAGAGTCTGAGCTGATAATAGGATTCGATTCCCCACACCAAATTACCTCAGTATTTTTCTTTTCTCTGAAGTTGAGGACATTTAACATTTTTAAGACTTTTGTTCCAAATGGTGGTTCTGCAGTGAGGCTGTGGATGTCTGTCCCTCTATAACCGTCATCACTGAGAGCAGTTAAA
The DNA here is from genome assembly GCA_903067095.1 of Girardinus metallicus. Taxonomy (NCBI): domain Eukaryota; kingdom Metazoa; phylum Chordata; class Actinopteri; order Cyprinodontiformes; family Poeciliidae; genus Girardinus; species Girardinus metallicus. Next base: position 21,925 of record CAEGAE010058313.1, read on the forward strand.
GGGGGACACAACCCTTTACATTTGCTTGCCAGGCTCCTTAATTCCCTGCCGATTGCATTTAGGAGCAGCTACGCCTCGCACGCAAATCAGATGTCCGCTCTCCATGCAAATAAAAAGGCAACCGAGAAGCACAGGCTCCCGTTGAGCAACATCTAGACACCTAGGTCTAGTGTTGTTTCTGTACAGCGTATGCATTTGCGCAGTTACCGCTGCAAAAGTCTATACAGGTGTTGAGCTCAGTTATGTGGCCTAATGGAAGGAATGCAAGAAGCTTGAATCTCTAAAAATAAACTTTTCAGGAAATAAAAAAAAAAAAAAAGAAAGATCCTTCTTCCTAATGTAAGATTGTTCTGTATTTGAAGCTGTTCGTGGGACAGTTCGAAATGAAACGCATGTGAAGGATGATCAGCAGAGTTGATGTCCTCAAAAATCCCAAAGCAGATAACCTGACTAGTTAAGCCATGTATTTCAATGAGAAGCTCATACTGCACTGTAATTGCTGATTACATTTTGAGTTTATTTTCATCTCAAAGAAGCTTTTATCAAAAGCAGAAGTTGCAGCTTACTTGGCGTTGCTCAAGTTCAGTGAATAAGACTTTGAGGAAAACACGCTGCTTGCTGCCAAGAGCTCTTCACATTCCGGTCTGAGTAATGTTGAGTAAATACACCGTCTGCGTTGCCTGTCGTGTCTTTAGCAAGATAAGGTTGACTGCAGCTTGTGTTGAACCTGACCCTGCTGTCGTTCTGCTGGTTCAGCCAGAACGGCTGTTGGTTGTCGCAAACTTTATGGTTGGTTAATTGAGGGCTTTGTCTCAAGGAAGCAGGATCCAGACGCAGTAGCTTCTTAGGAATCCTGCGGCACACCTCTCCTATCTGAGCAGGTCAACTGTGCCAATGTCAATTCATGTGTGATTCATTTGTTCTATTTAATTTGTACAATTGGTTATTGTCAAATTTATTAGAATTTAAAAATGTGTTCGGTGTTCGTATGTTGGCAGATATTTTTATGGAATGTTAACTCCAAACTATTTGTAAGGAATTTGCCGATTTGATGATGTATTCTAAAATATTCCAAAGAAAATGGAGCTTGAGAAACCGTTATGGAGCCGTTATGCTACTTAGAGCTCCAGTACGTAGCACTAATAAAATATGTGATTTTTTACATATCTCTTAAAACTGTCAACATGCATGAGACAGATAATTTGTGAAAAGATCAAGTTCCTCCCTGAGCTACTATTGACTTCTGAACAAACTCACCGACCAAAACCAACCAGTCAGGGGCAGGAGGCGGGTCTTAGCGCTGTCAATCAACATCGTGAACGCCCTGGTAAATGTGCTAATGGCGAAGAAGCAATTTGCTGTTTCAGTTAAACAGGAAAACTGTTTCACTGTTTATCCACCATTGTGAATGCTAATGCTAAGTAGCATTAGCATTCACAACCTGCTTTGATTGGCTGAAAGCAGAGGAGCTCTAATTTTTTTTTTCACAGATTATCAGTCTTATGCTACGTTGTCACAACATAGTGACATTTTCAACAAATATGTCAAAAAATATTTTTATTTTATTTTTTTCATAAAAGTTACATAGTGCAGCTTTCAGACACTACTGACTGGTGTTTGCAAAGCAACCATTTATTTTAATGTGTGGTGATTGGCTGCACACCCGAAAACAGAAATGAGGAAGGCTGCATTAGTTTCTAGTGCCAAGGCGTTTTCTACTGTGCATCCTAATACATTTTAAGTTATATTTGGCGTTTGATTGAGATAGGGTGTTGCTCCATGAGATTAGATTAATCCATCCCATCTGCTTGGAGTGTTTCTCGTTCCTTCTGAAGAAGTTTCTGCGGTTTATTGTGTCACTGATTAAGATGTTTTCTGTGTAACCCATCCCTCATGTCAGATTCTGAGATTCTTCCAACCTTCACGAAGGAGTTGTGAATTGCCACTGTAAGACTTTTGTCACTAATTGAATTAGCCAGATTTAAAGAGCCTAAATGGTTGGAGAATGGCTGCTTCCTCTTTTCTTTGTCATCTCTTTTAGCCCACACGTCCCCACGTTTTCTCACATTACAGGCTCACACGTGTGTTTCTCTTGGAATTTCTAGTGCAGCAGCCATAAGGACACAACAGAGTATTAGGGCCATGCTAACAAAAAGAAATATAAAAAAATTTCATTATGACTATAATGTCATAGTTTTATGAGAATTAAGTCATAAGAGAAGAAATTGATATTGCAAAAATAATATGATAGAGTATCGTTGTCCTCGTATTATTTCGACTTTAATTAACAATATTACTATATTCTCATATTTTGACTTTATTTTCATATTATTTTGACTTTATTTTTGTAATATTGTGACTTTATTCTAGCACAACTTCATTCTGGGAATGCTATGATGTTATTCTCACATTTGTACAATTTCAGTTCATATTGTGTGATTTTTGTCATTCTTTGATGCATGAAAGTAATCAACGTTTATCCCCCCACACCCCCACCCACACTTTCTTTTTTAAGATTGAATGATGAATTATTTGCCAAAACCTTCGCACTACAAGAATGCTCATCGTACAGTTACACTGATGGTGTGAAGTCTGGCTGTAATTTGAATGCAACTACAAGTATGGGCATTAGGATGCTGTTTAATGCAACAGTGAACAACAAAGTTGTTCGGAACACCTTCTATTGGAATGAATTAAAAGGTTAGTAAAACTGGTTGATCCATTTTGTTCCCTCTGTTCTAATTATGCCAGAATGTGTGATTTAAAAAAAATAAATAATTCAGTGAAAAACCTGAAAAGCTTTACTATTTCGGTAATCCCTTACATGTGTGTTTTTTTTTTCCTGCAAAGTAAAACCATCTGCCCCTGAATGGACAGTCAAAGAAAATAAGAACAATTTCAGCATCACCTGGGCTCCTCCAGACATGCTAACGTTAGAATCATGGACATTCAAAATAAATTACACCGTATGTGGAAAAGAGGTAAGACATTAAACACTTACATTTGTATGTACCGAAATTCTATTCAAGAGTCAAAGGAGTAAAGGCTTGTTTGTTTATCATATAAAAAAGTCAGTAGGCTGTTTATACTTACATTAATCCTAAAAAACTTGGGGTTCTCAATATTGACAATTTTGTAACCTGACATTGCAGTAGAAGGGTCTATAATGGGATAATGCTCCTTAAACATTGTCCCATGGTGCAACCACAAACTTCTATCAGGATTTTATGAGAGAGACCAAGGAAAAGAAGGGCAGAATAAGAACAGTGAAATATAAGCAGTGGTGAGCACTCTTCTGCTAATGTGCTAATAGCAGAGCTAGTTTTTTGGTTACACTTTAACAGAAGGTTCTAGTAGCAGCTCAGCTTCGCAGTGGAACCTGGTGTTATGGTAGGGTTTAGAAAAGGACACAAAGCTGTTTTGCAGACTTTACAGCCATGTTGGACACACTTCCACTTTTTACCCCCAATAACTTTATTTCACAAAAGAAACCTACAGGAACAAAACATGGACAGTACAGAGCAAGATATAAACAAACAGAACATGTGAGTTAGAATTTCAAAATTAATTTGATGATCAAGGCCTGAAGTCTTTCGAAGTCAGATGTAATATGATGTGAAGGTAGCACCTTAGCATTAGCTTCTGTTTAACACCATGTTTGTTTAGCACTTTAGCCTTAGCGGAACTGCTTTTTGTAATTAGGGTTTAAGGTTAGCGTAACTAACTTTTTAGGTAGCGGTGGTGTACTATGTAAGAAAATGTACGCGGTACATTTTCTTGTACAAGAAAATAATACATAGTGTCACAGTTATTTATTATTTTTTTTTTCAATTGAAAATCTGATAAATAAAAAATACCTCTTTTAGTCTGAAGCGTGTAAATAAAATCCAGGGCCAGCTGCTGACTTTAAGTCATTTAGTGTCGGTATGAATCCATCAGTACTGCTCTCAGCGGTTCATTGTCCAATGGACGAAAAGCCAAGGACCTCTGTGTTAAAGTATTCTTCTTTTAGTGTTTCTAGGGTTGTTTGTTTCAATGTTCTACATACATATAATTTCCTAAAAAAAAAACAAAAAAAAAAACATGTGAAATTCCTTCTTTTGGATTACATGTTTAGATTCATCAGTTACCATAAAATCCTTGGAGATTCTTGGATGTGGAATGAATCTAAATAAGGTCTACCTAATGTCTCAGCTTGCCATGAAACTGCATCAAATTGTTGAAGTACTGTGGTTAAATCAAACCTGATATATGTTTGGTTACAAGCTTGATATAATAAGCCTTTTTAAAGAACGTTGGAGCCCCAAGGGGCTTCATCCGACGCTGCAATTGGGTCAAATTGACATTTATTTGTCTATATTTAGCAGGAACCATTATCTGCATACGGACATTCCTACGTGCTGCAGCGGGCCCCTTCCTGTCGGTCCTGCATGAAGATTCAAGCCACGAGCAAATTTGGCAACTCGCTTCCAACTGATGAGAAGTGTTTTGGTACAATTTTCTTTCTTTCTTTTTTTATCATGTTGTTTCTCTTTGTTATTATTTTAAAGGGATCTTCTGCCATTTATATCACCTCTACAACCTACACTGCAAACTCAAATCATTAACTTTTATAATGAGCTTGGTGTTAGGATAGCACCACGACTCACCTCTTTATATTTATAGTTTGTGTTTAAGGTTTCTCATAAAATCAGACGTGCCAGTAATCATCAGATATCCCTCTATTATGTTTGCTGACTGATCATCCTGATGCATTTATTTACAGATCCTGATCGAGGATCTTTCTCGGTGTACGTCGTCATCGTTGCCCTGTTAGTGATTCTGGCAGCTCTCTCCATTGCGTGTTTGCTGAGGTAAGGCTTTTTTTTTTATTTTATTTCACAGTGCCTCACAAAACTAATCGCTCCCATTGGATTGTTAAAAATGTCACATGTCAACTATTAGCTTCAATGTACTTCAGTGGGATTTTGTGTGACTGGCCAACACAAAGTAAAGCATAATGTGTGTGTTGAGTTAGCCTTTGTAGAACCTTTTTTTTTTTTAAACAGTAGTTAAGGAGGGCTGCACAGTGGCTCAGTTGGTAGAGCTGGTGCCTTGCAGCAAGAAGGTCCTGGGTTTGATTCCCGGCCTGGGGTCTTTCTGCATGGAGTTTGCATGTTCTCCCTGTGCGTGGTGGGTTCTCTCCAGGTACTTCGGCTGTCAGGTTATTTGGTCTCTCTAAATTCTCCCTAGGTGTGAGTGTGTGTGTGCATTGTTGTCTGTTTCTGTGTTGCCCTGCGACAGACTGGTGACCTGTCCAGGGTGACCCCGCCTCTCTCCCGGAACGTTAGCTGGAGATAGACACCAGCAGCCCTTCTGACCCCTCAAAGGGACAAGGGTGTATAGAAATGTAGTTAAAGATGTAAGTCTTGGACATTTTGTCTTATTCTGTAATTCAATTTAACTCGTTTCAATTTAATTCAGAAATACTTACTCAAGTATCCTTAGAGAGTCGTTGTAGATGGTGGGCAGGAAGGATGTTCAGTAGCAGTCAGTTTTGCAATAAATTTTAACCTCTGACTGAAAACTGCTAAAGGCATGACATGCTAACTAATCGATTTCCAGGCAGCACCAGCTGTGTTTCCGTTACAAACGTGTGCAAAACCTTGCAATATTCCGGCAATGTCAAAAAAAAAACTAACAAAAGCACGATTTCGCAGTTGCGGTGTTTCCACTAACTAAGGAACGCAGTTAAAATCACATGTGAATAAGCTTGTTCACGCAATAATTCATTTAAAAACATGCTGCGCCATCTTCCTCCTACTACATCCTGCTGTCTTCTTCTGGCGTAAACCAGAAGAAGTTTACGCAAACCACAGTGAATGTTGCCACTGTGGTTTGCACCAGTGGCAACATCCAGTTGTTGATGATGTGACTCATGTGATGCCAAAAAAGTCTTGCAGTTTTGTGAAACACGTCAATATTGATACGGCCAAAAAAAGCCCACCCAATTCCAGAGGGAACATTTTATTATTGACAAATGAGAGTTTTTTTTTGTTTTTTTTTAATTCAAATTTATTTTCGGAATGTCAAATTTTGCAATTATATGGTCAATTTTATGTCTTGTATGACATCATCACTGCTTAAATCTCCGTCTGGCTCCGTGATTAGGAACCTGGAGTGGTTCCCATAGTGTGGGGTGCGCCCCCTATGGGGGGCACAGTGCCACTGGGGGCGCAGTATGGATAAATGAAAAAAAAAAAAACCTGTTACATAAAGACGGTAGGGGTTGAATGACTTCATATTTTTTAAGGTCGACTACATCATGATAATAGTCGAGTCAACGTTGACTAGTCTCAGTAACGTCATAGTGACGTAAGTGCAGACGCTTCACAACTACTTGGAGACTTTATCAGCTATATTCATGGCAAATATTGAGTTCCACCTTCCCCCTTCTTCCGCTTTTACTAAGTCTATTATGCAGAATTAAAAGAGCAATAAACAGATCATTCTTCGTGAGCAGCAGAGAAAAGTCCGTTGCACAAAGCCAAGTCTGACTTTTTTCTCTTTTCTTTTCCAAACACTGGCTGATGGTGGGGGTCTCTGGATAGCTGCACGTATAGGAGTCAAATTATTAGTCTGACCACAGTGGTGCTTTTGGAACACCACAAACCAAACTTATTATGAACGGATCCCACTTGGTCGCATCTGTCAGATCCTCAGACTGAAGCTTGGACTTAGTTTCCAGATGTTGTGAAACATCTGGAAGGTTAGAAGCTTCAACACACAGGGATGGATAAAAAAGCCCGACATCATGTGCTGTCACACAACACGCCAGAAGTCTTTTTTTTTTTTTTTTTTTTTTGCAGGATCTTTTCAGCACTAGTTTATTTGACAGCAATCTGACTGTAAGGAGGCAGAGAGAGCGGAGCGGCCTGGGCCCAGCGAACAGAGGACCGGAGTCGGACTCCAGGCTACTCGGTCTAAAGTCTCTGGCACGCGGGGCGTGCCAACCACTGTCCCACGCAACGCCCCTATTGCGGTAGCCTATGCTGAAATTTTTAGTTTCTCTTTGGTAAATTATTTACATTTTTATACAATTTGAGCTTTCTGTCGAACTCACCTAGTTCACCTTCTTTCAGTTCCCTGGAAAAATCAGTTTTGTCACGTGATTGCGACTAATCGACTGGCCCAAAAAAAGTCATTGCAGAGAAAAGAATTGACTCGTCGACTAATTGGTGCAGCCCGTAGTTTGTAGTTTGTTTTGTTGCAACCTGAAGTGTGAAATAAGCTTCAGTGGAGTGTGAAAACAAAATATGTGTATAGGTTTATGTCTGGTTGAACGATGTGTGCGCCCAGTTGATTTTTTTTTTTTCTTTTTTGGGGGGGATTTTATTGTAACCCATAGGGGGGCCGAGAAGAAAATCTTTGGGGACCACTGGAGTAGGGGCATCACGATAAAGCAGGCTGAATTCCAATGCACACCACACTTTTTCTTTTTTTTTTACCTATATGTTGGTCCATTCCATAAAATCCCAATGAACAATGAACTATATTGAAGTTTGAGAGTTTAATGTGGAAAAATTGAAGAAATGTTATACTGAGGTATTATTGTTGGCTCTATTCTTCCATTTGAAGCAAAGTTCTTTCTGTACAGGAATAAGAAGCATATTTTCCCCAAAATACCAGTGCCTTCCAACTTCTTCAAAGATGTTATCGAAAACAACAATGAGGTAAAAAGAAGAAGGTGGGAGGGGAGGTATTGCACTTGCTTTGGAAGTGTTACTAATTCCAGCGTTATTCTGTGTGTTTGGAACACCATTGCCCCTAACAGTACAATTTCAGGAAGCATTTGGTATATTTGGATTAACACTTTCTTCTTTCGGGTGCCTCTTCCTTCTCTCAGAGTTTTTTTCGCAAGTTGTACGTCCTGCCAGAGGAACAAGAGAACTGTACCATCACTGTGGTGAAAGATGCGTAGACCATCAAACCAGACTGTTGAAACGCCTCCGCCTTCAGCGCACACTTCCTCTGAAGCAAGAAATCATATTGGCATTAACACGGAAACCCGATTCTGAGTCCATTTTTACGAAAGTTTGTGAAAAGTCATCTCAGGTGACTGTAGATTAAAAGGCCAAACTTTGCAATGTTGATCCAGCAGAAGAAAATTGATTGCCGTTTCTGAACAGGAGCTGCTTGTTTTCGCGGAAATGCCTGACATTTGTTTGCTTTGCACCAAAGGGTCACTGAACTGAGTCAGGACATTTCCTGGGAGCTCCTTCTGACACATGCAGCTGTTCCTACTCAGCCACAGCTGTATGAGATGCAGACTGAAAGAGATTCATTATTTAGCTCCAGCTGATTATGATTACTTCTTGAGGTGTTTTGTTTCATAACACCTCTGGTTTCCATGTACAACTGAGGCATACCATGAATATTTGTAGATGAGATTTCATTTTTTGAAGAGTTCCCAGACCAGAATCCAACAACTTGCCTCAAATTCTACTATTATTTCTGCCTACTCTTGACTGTTTTTATGTCATGAAACCAGAGGGACGCAGTACTGTACGCCATCTTTGTGTAAAAAGTTTTCCCTTTGATTTGCACGTATGAAATGGGAAGAGAAGCATTTTCAGCGTGTATTGGGAAGGGCAGTTATCCTGGAAACGGTTGGAAAATGCTTCACCCTTTCTGCTTCAATTTCTTGAAGATGAGTTATATTTCATTACCTACAAGAAGCTGCTAAATTAGCCAGATATTATTAATTTTTACACCATGTATAACAGATATAAATCTAGGTATGTAGTCTGCAAACCTACCAAATCTACTGTAGACGTAAATGCACACGACTGCCTGTTTCATTCCAACACCAAAAAGAAGTGGAAACTGTCTTAGCCCTACTGCAGAAGCTAACTTCTACACTCCTGGTTGCTTTGTAAATGATAGCCAGCAGCATACCCATATGCATGGGTAGTTCAGCTCCCCAACAGCATTTTCTTATGAATATTTTAGATAAGCTCTGCGAAATGATGCATGAACAGGAAGGTTTTCCGCAAATAATTTGACGTTGAGGTGAATAGGTGAATCCATGAGTAGACGGGGGTTTCACTGCGAAAGGCAGGAGTGGTTTCCTGTTTCGTTTTATTACATCATGACAGTCTTGAGTCTGCTGTTGAACAAGCTCTTTAAATGACAGAGCAGATATAGAGAGAAGATTCACATGGTCCTAACTTTGGACAACGTTCTCCTCTCCAACAACACACCCACAGATTCTAGGTCCTCTCTTGTGACACAACTGGCCTTACCACCTCAAGAAAGATGGCGGCACTCGTAGGACATCCTCAGTATCTTCCAACAGACGGAGTGCTATTTCTTCAGAAACAAGAAATAGCACTGACCCTTCTTTTTAAACCATTTTTGCATTTTTAACCAAGTCTGATTTATTGTCCGAGTACACCCCCCACAACCTCCAGTTACTCATACCTTTTCCATCGTGACCCCTTGACTGTCAACATGGGTCACGGGGACGCTTGGACCTTTTCAAGTCCACAACCAGCACTTTAGTATCACCGCTTTGGGTTCCAAGTGGTTTTTCATGTTCCATGTGATAAATGTGTCCAACACAAGCCTGCATTATCTCATCACCGCCACTGATGAGTCCAGCTACCTCAGACTGATGAGAATACTTCTGTGGATGGCAGGTGTCTGCACAGTGGCTGAAATCACAGGTGTAGAGAATAAAAGGAAAAGGTGAGAAAAATTATGGTAAAACACTTTGGGGGAAAAAAAGATATTAATTTGATGAGTTACTACTACCAGAGAGTGTTAGTGCCAGCTTATTGGTAGGTTTATCATAGTTTTGGCATCCAGGTAGTTCCCTTGTTTTTCCCATTCAAATGGGAAGGGAAACCCCATTTTCCCATAACTGGCAGTTACCTCATCACCTCTGTTCAGAACTGGGCACCTAAAACTGCAAGAATCAGCCTTTATACGTTCAAGTTACTGCCAAATTACCAAATATTTCAATATAAAAATTTTTCAACTACTTCTTACCAAAAGTATAACATAACTGAAGTCTTAAAAAAAAATATGTTCATTTAACTTTTTCTTCCCTCTATATCAGAATCAGAACTTTTATGGCACAAATATTTTTGGAGCGACAGCGGTAGGAGTTCACCCTGCAATCACTGCGTCCCTAGTTCGATTCCCTGTCTATCGGCCCTTGTTGTTTGTGTCCCTGGGCAAGACACTTCACCCACCTCACCTGACAGTAGATTGCTATCATCAGCGTGTAAATGAGCCTTTTGAGATTTGTATTGGCGATATAAAGATATATATATATATATATATACATATATATATATATATATGTGTGTGTGTGTGTTTGTGTATATATATATATATATTTTTTTTTACTAGTGTTAATAATAAAAGAATGTTCTCAAATTCCTTCGGGTTCCTGATGTCTCATGTATCAGCAAAACCCCCAAAGACAACTCCATACAAGACATTGCTGTTCAACTTCAGCAATCATGACAATTTATTAAACAATGGACAACATAAAACTCACGCAGTGCATCGTATAACAGACAAACCGATCAAGAGGCATTTTACTTGAGACATAGACAAATACTCACGATTACAAGAAAGATTACAGAGAGAAACTCTGGAGAACCGCCACGTTCTTCATTTCCGTGCTTCGTCCTTTTTATTCAATGGGTTGGCTCCTCTGGGGCTGTATGTAAATTAGGGTGTGCCTCCTCCAACTCCTTCTTATACAAACACTTCGAACATGCACCCTAATTGTTATACGAGTTCAAAAAGAGGTTATCCTCAGCAGACCTGGTTTACCTTATCCTGGTGAACAATTTATCTCTAAAGAACAGACGTTCCTGTCGCCGCTGAGTCTGTTGAGTTAGATACTCGTTAGGACTGTTAATGCAACTATTTTCCAGTCAAATCATGCGGTTAATAACTAAAAAAAAAAATTCTACAAATTAGATCGTATAATTGAAGCATGAGTATAATTTTAACCTAAATTTGAGCCTATTTAAAACAATGTTAATTTTGCCTAGTATTTTAAACATGTAATTAGAGTTTAAAGGTAACATTAAAACTAGCATAATTAAGCCAATAATTCCAACACTAGCTTTAAGTCTTACAATGATTTCCATCATGGACCAACCTTCTCTTTCCTCCCCCAATGTCTGAAATTGTTACTTCCCTTGTTTTTCTGTTCGGGCAGCTTTCCAGTTTGGAGATATTTTCTATGTATTTTGATGACATACTTTGTGTGATTGATCAGTGGAGCTGTTAGTAAATGCCTTAAAACTCAGTTGGATTTCTTTTACAACTGGAATTTGTATATTTGCACACACACACACAAAAAAAACTTTGGGTGTATTTGTAAGTAAAACCTCATATGTATTTTTTATATCTTTTTTATGATCAAGCTGATCTCAACAGAGGAATGATTGTATTTGTTTTTTGAAGTGCTTTGAAGAAACCCGGCTCCCATTGGTTACATTGTGAATATGCATTGGTAGCAGTAACAACCTTCCCTGATCCTCCACCCGCTGCCCCCAACAATGTAGTCAAATGTTTAATGTCAGCGAGATAACTTGAGTTTGCAGTTATGGTTTTTTTTGGTCTCCTGTCGAGCTTCTGTCTTTTTAGCTAAGCTAATTAAGTAGCTGCTAGCTGTATTATACCATGTTACACACCAGCTTTAAAAGTATGCTTCCAAATTTTGGCAAGAATGTGTTTTTTTGGGTTTTTTTGTCCTTCAAAAAAAAATTTAATAAAATAACCTTTGTAAAAAACGTAAAATGTGTGTGTTTTGTATGAGGGTGTATTTGGCTAGCTTAATTGCTGGTGTCTCATTTTGTTTTATAAATCATTTTTACTTGTAACTTTTAAGAAAAATTTACCACAGCTGAATAGACGGAGTTACAAATGTAACTCAACATGAAGAAAGCATCATTGAAAGACCCCTTGAAGTGAAAACAAAAAGTACAGAAAATTAACTAGTGAAAATGAGACATTGTTTTCTGAATTGTGTTTCTACAGTTTTATTTGAAAAAAATAAAATAAACATCTGGAGAAATATGACTTTCACTATTACTATTATTACTATCAACATTTTTTTTGTCGGTTTCAAGTGATTTCAGTGACCATCATGTGCAGAAATGTTAGAGAAGTAGCAGAGACTAACCATGTCAGCTCATCGTCAGAACCTTGAGGTTCACAGTTAGAGGTTTTCCACATCGGCCCATCACTGTCTGCTGCTTTATGTGAAAATTATCAAGAAGAAAGAAATGTTCCAACCATTGAATTCCACTGAAACTATTTAGCAGTCTCACTTCTACAAGTTGTACCATAAGCACACTAACTCTTTGGTCTGAAGGGAACTATGTGAAGGTGGATCAGGTCTTCAGTATTTGAGTGTTGGTCTCAGCCGAAGGTAAAACCGGCTCCTGAGCCGTTTCTGTTCTTCTCAAGGGAAAGTATTAGAAAATAAAAGCGGATCGTGTCAGAAACTCCTGAATGTTTTAAAATAAAGGAAGTATACAAATTGTCAGCGTATTCTGATGTTCAAGGGACTTCCCAGTAGGAAAAGGACATCATTTCTGAGAGAAATGACATGACTAAAAGTAGCATATTTCCACAGAAGGACAACCTCCTTTGGAATTGTTCCTTATTTTGTCAGAACATTGAATTTGAGTATTGCAAAACTAAAAGGAGGGCAAAAATACATTTTGACTTGGGGAACCCTGTCAGAAGCTAACATGTATCTTAAAATAGTTACAAGAAACTTTCTATGACTGCTTCATTGATGCTCATTCTGGACAACAGAACAGCTTTAGCTGATTGAGATTGAACTGGTGATGTTTGAGTGCAGCAGTCTGATCATCTGTGGTTTGACTGTAATGTGTTTTAGAATGACAGAAGCACATTTTTAGAAAAGCAAGATCAAAGCCAAGACTTGGACCTAAAGCTGCTTGAGTTTTAAACGTAGCGTTATGCTTGGGGTCGAATTAAATGTTCTAATCTAGTCTTTCAAAAGAACTAACCTTCAATTTGGGTTGAATTGATATTGTGTTAATGTAGGCATTTCCCAACTACGATGCTGTCATCCTCATGCGTTAGTGTTGATTCTGTGTTATAGTTGGTAGTTTGCACTACATATTTTTTTCTTGGAAGATGCACAAGTTATTTTACTCTCACCTGTCTAGAGTCCTTTACTCTAGACATTCATTTGGGACCTGACTCTAATTTGTACTTCTTGAAAGTTGGACACAGGGGCACCGCCATGACAAAAAATTAGATTGGGCCCCCTGCGCAGCTGCTGTTACAATTTTAAAGGCTTGCAACTTGCTTTCTTTGGTCCAATACTGATACTAGGACAATATTTACTGCTCGTGAATTTTACATACAACAGTTCACATACAGTATGCAAGTAGGTTGCTGACATTTTTTCTATTACTGAAATGTCTCTCCCCACAAGCAACAGTCAAAAGCAACATGCAAAATATAGATGAAACAATTCAGACTTCCCAAAAAAATGCTATATAGTTGCATTTTATTCAAGCTGCATTATATAACTTTAATAAAAAACATGTTTTCTCCACATTTGTTAAAGCTGCCAGGATGTCTTGTCAGTTTGTTATGAGACAGATAATCTGTGA
>CAEGAE010058316.1:0-14059 GCA_903067095.1 Girardinus metallicus
CTTCCCATTTCCCCAGAGATCCCATCCTCCTGGAAAACTGTAGAGTGAGTGTAAACTTCTGTTTGACTGCAAATTCAGGCATTTCTTTTTAATATGTGATTATATGTACTTTTTAGAAATCCAATAGAAAGCTTGATGCTCAAATTCTCCATCGTAAGGTTTTAATGGTGTTAATATTCAAGAGTTATTTTCTCCTTCGCTCATCATCACAGCTTTGTGTTTCTGTTGGTGTCTTTTTGCTACACAGTTGTGGGATGGATTTCAAAAAAGATCTGGAGTTCTTGCTTAAAGGGATTTCAGGTTTTGACATTAAAGGAGATGGAGTTCCCTCTGCAGCTTTGGTCCACGGCCCTCTTGCTTTTCCCATCGGCATCACAGATAAAGGAGAGGCGTTCCTGGCAGGAACCTACTATGGTCGGGGACGGGTCATTGTGGTGACACATGAGTCATTTCTGCAATATGAGGTGCAGTAAAGGAGACCTGAAAATTTGTTTTTGTTTCACTAAAAAATTCATTATGTTTGTTACAGCATAAATTATTGAACTGTCAAAATATTTATGTGTTAATATTATAAAGAAAGGGTCTTCAAATCCAGGCCTTAGAGGCCAATGTCAACTTTCAGATGTGTCTCTGCTTCAAAATGTGAGTCAAATGATAAGATCATAAGCAGGATCCTAAGAACTTGTCCCCATACTGAGAATACAATTCAGCCATTTGATTCAGGCGTGTTGGATCAGCAACACTTCTAAAAGTTGCAGGACACCAGCCCTTGAGGCCTGGAATTACAGACCTCTTGTATAATGTATGGTTTCACATTCTACATTATAGTTATTATTGGAGAACCAAGAATACTTATAGTGTTTCTTCCTTTAAATATCTTCTCTTTGCTAACAGAAACTCGCATCATTTTGGAAGAATGCATTTGACTGGTTGGACCAAGGCAGAAAAGGAGTGGTTGGATTTGAGCCAAGCATCAAACCTTTATCCAACTTAGGGTTGGAAAGTAAGAAGACAAACTTCAGCTCGAAGCTGAGTGTGTTTGTGTGCACAGCATACACTGCCATGGATGCTGAGATGATCCAAAACTTTGTGGTCGAGGGAGGAGGCCTGCTGATTGGTGGACATGCCTGGTACTGGGCATCAACACACACTGGCCAGAACCCCATGCAAGACTTCTCGGGTATGATGCCTTTTCCTCATATTTAAAATAAGTTATCAGGCTAATAAACCAACACAGTAAAACAGGAATATATTGTTTAAGAAGCTGAACAAATATCAAATCTATCTGAGACTTGGAGCTCAACATAAAAAAACAACTTTTAAATAATAGTGGAAACATCTGGAAAGCAGGTCAGTCATACCGAATTAACCTTTCATAGCTGTAATGCCAATTTATGTTTTCTTACTGATTATCAGATGGGATGTTAATAATTATTGTCATGCCATTTTTTTTTGAGAGATTCCTGTCTTACTCCTATTTCAATCCCAAATATCTCTTTGAAATGTAATTTTACTTCTTAATCTACCAGGGATTTGAATAAATTTGTGCTTTACACCCATGTAGAAGAAAATTCCTGTTTTATGTGCAATTCAAACTGACTAATGTCTAATTCTGTGAGTCAAATAAAGATGACAGATTTACCAGATTTTTCTGTACAATTTTCTTTTTCCAGGAAACAAAATCTTGAGCAAAATGGGCCTGGGCTTATTAGCAGAAACGATACCAGCAGATGTCTACAAAACTCCTGATCCAAGCCAAGTCAACAAGCTCCATTTCCGTTATCTCCTGAATCGATTTGTTAGTCATGCTCTAGAGGGTGTAGAACTCACCAAGAAAGAAAAAAAGAACCTAAAGAAACTGGGATCAGAGAGTGCCTTCTTCTTGAGGATGGAGGATTATAACAACATCTCCTACATACAGATTCTGTCCCTTCTGACTGACATCTTAAAGAAAGTGGGCATCCGACAGGTGGGGCTTATATGATACATTTTCTGTTTCCTTCTGTATTTTAAATATATTCAGTTTAAAAATAAGATAAAATTGGGTATTTCAAAATACTGGAAGAAAAATTATACATGGTCAAAAATTTTAGAAACAACCTTTTTGTGCATTTTCAGCTGTACGTCTTTGTGTTGCTTCTCTCCTAGATTTCTATAGTGTTAGGGATTTGTGATTCGGTGACTTTTCTATGTCTCTTTTATATACTTAAAAACATGTAAGACCGGCGACAATCAATGATTTACGTTATCCAGGAACATCAACGTGTCTGTGATTTCAGCCGCTGTGTCTCTACTAAATACTGAATGAAATGGGGAACATATTTATGCAATCCCTTATTTTATGTTGAATGTTTTTTATTTAATAGTTACTATTTTTGCAAAAATCTGTTTTCACTTTGACATTAAAGTTTTTTGTAACATTTTTTGTAAAAAAATGCCAAACTTTGCTGATTACGATCTAATTATAAAAGCAACAAAAAGGGTAAAACATGCAAGAGGGTGAAAACGTTTTTATAATAAATATCAATACTTTTGCAAACCACTGGTTTCTAAGTATTCATATGAACTATATAATTTCAAGGCGAGTAAGCAGAACCCTGTGAAGAGTCCCAAAGAGCATACACTCCTCAGTCTGGCAACCAGTGTGTACGATGCTTCCCTAAACCAGGAGGAGCTTCTGCCCTACATCATCAAGGATAACCCGCCACTACCTGTGGTCAAGAACCAACAAATCAAGATCACTGTACAAACAGGAGGTCAGAGCTCATTGTTGTTATTGAATAAAGAAAAAATTGGAAAAAATATTTTTATATAATGATGAAAATGAAATGACTCATTGGCTTGTTTTTCTTGATTGTGTGACAGAACATGAGGAGTGGATCAGTACAGGCCTGTACCTCTCTCCTGGCATGAAGACAGAACTGATCTTACCATCAAAGTTTGTGAACAGGAGATGGACGGTAGTGTACATGAACTCAAACTATTACTGTCTTTATTTATTTCCCTAAACATTATGCTAAATCCTAGAGCATTTGAATGAAATGTAATTCTGATATTGTAAGGATTTGGTTTTCTCTGTTGATTTGAGTTTTTTTGTGTGTTTAACTTAGGTTTCTGTGTCTAGTAAGTCTCCGTGTTGTCCTGTCTACCCTTACTGGTGTGTCTTGTCCTCTTGATTACCCCCTGTGTATTTAAACCCACCTGTGTTCCTTGTTCCTCGTCGGGTCCTCGTCTTGTTTTTGGTTTAGTCTACCAGTTTTGCTACCAGTATTGAGCTTTAGCCTTCTGCTTTGCTCTGCTACCTGGTTTTGGAGTTTATTGTGTACATTTCATCATTAAAACCATCATTTTTTCGTCACTTCAACCTGGGTCCGCTGCGTTTGACTCACCACCTTCATTGCATTTGATGACAAATATTACCAACATTTGTGCTTTAGAGGGGACATGTAATGCAAAATCCACTGTTTTAGCAATAAAATTTATTTTGGAGTGCAAAACAGTTTTTGTCTCTCCCGTTGCTGTGTAGATATCTTTATATTCTGTTTGTGCCACATTTTTCAATATGTTAAGCTTTGTTGATTCCTTATTCTGTTTTTTGAACAATCACAATATTTCCTGCAGAACTGGTAAATTTGTCGATGCCGAAGCCACAGGTGGACAAGTCACAATTTTCAGCTGGTGGATGTCTTTACGTATCCATACAATTTATTACACTGCTTCATAGTATCAGGTTTCTTAAGCAGTAGTCCTTGAAGTGCATTAAGCAATCAAAGATTTCCCCATTGGTGTGGGTAGCATTCCAAGAAAAATAAATAGCATCGTGCCTTCTGCTTATGTTTGCACTGTGTTTACGTTTAGCTCTTTGAGGACATAACTGTAGTAGTTTGTGTTTTGAATTGTATAATTACATCTTTTTTGGGGGATTTTTTTTGTGCCAGTTTTGTTTTGGGGAGCACATAATCCTAATCTATTTAGTGGCCTTCCTGCACCTCAAGATAATTGTTAAAGGACAGGAATAGAAACGAGATCTGTGGAGGAATTCAGACCAAAGCATCAAAGTTCCCCTCTATATGGACCACAACTAAATGATTTAAATGTCAAAGGGAATGATATATGTCCTCTTCAATTCATAGCTGTGTATCACATTTTAGTTAAAAAAAAGTCCTGCCCCAAAATATACCCGAACCTTCTGCAAGATTTCAAACTTGTAATATTTGGTCTATATCACCCAAAGATCCAGATAGGCTGCCAAAGTGATACACTGCATAAAGAGGAGTTATGGAGAGCTCCATGTGTTATCAAGAGGTTCCCTGTTACATCAAAGAGGATGCAGGTGTGGAACTTGTGGGGAGGACTCATCTACCTGTTGGCTCCACGTGACGTGAAGGTGGAGGACGAAAACATCGTGGTTCAGGAGGCGATCGCTGCTCCTTATTACAAGTCTGGTGAGTGTATCTCGTGCTCCATTAGGGGATATTTTGAGAATCCAGTGGATGTGATGAGCTCTGAGCTTTCTGATATACTGTGTACATCTCATCCACTGGCTGTTTGGTAATTTAAAAATGTAAAAACTAAATTTTTCCACTTCTTTTCAGTTTTGATTGCAATTTTTCCTGTTTGTTTGGGTGTGCTATGCATTTTGTTTGAAGACCCAAATGTAACGGTCAACTTAGAAAATGAAATGACAAATTTTCCATGGTAAAAGGGAGTATTACTAGGAACACTCTTTTGGTGTCAGTAATGAATTTAATTTTTAAGGATGTTCACATCTTTACCAATGGTGCCAGATATGGAGGTTGCTCTGCTCCATAAAACAAACTCTATTAATTTCCAAAAAACAAGACTCTGTTGTATGCAGTCATAATAAAACTGAATTTGTTCCTTTCAGAAGCTTGCACATTGGTAATGTTTGATAGACAACACATTACTTTTAATTGACTTTTTCAGAATCACGGAGACACCACAAGAGACACAGAAAACTTAGAGCTAGATTACCATGTGTGCTTATAAATAAGCATGGATTACAGCTTTTTTTTCTCAATGTTTGAGAAAAAAGTGTCATGAAATATGCACTTTTCCCTCTATAGGTCACTTAGGATAATCATATCTTTTGTTATTGTCAGAATAGTGAGCAAGATAATTTTGTTTTCTCTAAAATTTAAATTTGTTTCCTTATAATTTGTTTTTTCATGACCTGACAAAGCTTGGGTCAAACATTTTTGTCAGAATTGTCTTACAATTTTCTGAAATTGTGGCCCATTCTTTCTGACAAGACTGTGTATTAGAATTATCTTTGTAAGTCTGCTCATTTTAATAACATTTAGATCATGGTTTTGTTCTCTTCAACTTTCTGGCTGATGTCTTGTAATGTTGCTTTAATATTTCCTAATGCCATTTCTTTTATGAAGTGAATAGGTTCTCCTGTAGGAAAGCAGATGCTTCCACCCCTGGATTCAAAGCATAAACTTTTCATTTGTCCATTTTGATTTGCAAATGTCTTGCTATGGTAAATTCCCCAGGAATAAAATATTGAAATATTTCAAATTAGATAACAAGAGAAGCTAACTTTCAGAGAGATTGCTTGCTTACGTATATTTATTTTTGGGAGATATACAATTCACATTGTGTACAGTTTGGCACTTGTATTGTTATTTGCTTATTTTTCCAATTTTTTCAAAGTTGCTTTTATCATAACATCTCTCCTTGGTTTACTTCAGGTGTAACTAAAGCAGCTGATTGGTCCTCTCTGAGGAGAGCTCCAGCACCCTGGGCAGAGATGGAGTTTGAGAACATCATCCTCACTGTACCGTCACACCTCATTCGTGACCTGAAGAATGCTCAAGAGGTGGAAAAACTCTGGAATGGCATCATGAAGGGTGTTGCAGATCTGGCCGTCATTCCACAAAAATTCATCCGCAAAGAACGCATCGTGGCTGATGTGCAGATTTCTGCAGGTAAGGATGCAGGAAATGTAAGAAGAAGTTAAATGATTGCTGTATTGGCATATTAAGGATGAATAATTCTGCAGGAAGTTCTTGTAATCTTGGCCAAGTAACTTGAAGTGAAAATTTAAGTAAACACTTAACATAAGATAAACACTAATTAGAATTTTGATATTCAAGGTTTCCATAGAGAATGAGTTAAATATGACTCAAACTACCAAGATGTAACACTTTTCTTTAAGACACAAATTTTTACTTATTTTCTGTGCTACATACAAGATCACAGTACACCATAGCAATGAAACATGTCACAGAATCCCACTAAAATCAACTTAGGGACTTCTTTTTATCTAAATATGATTTGTTTCAAAATCATTTAATTTATAGTGGAGAAAGAAGACACCATTGTTGCTGTGAGGGAAGGAGCTGGCTGAAAATGAGAATGATGTCGATTATTTTCTGGTCTTAGTTGAACTGAACTCAGAACTAAATTGTGTTTTCTCCTCCCAGGTTGGATGCATTCAGGCTATCCCATCATGATGCACTCGTCTATTGGAGCTGAGCTGTTTAACACACAAGATGCCCAGACCAAAGGTCTGTGGGGAGAAATTCATGAACTGGGGCACAACCAACAGAGAAGCCCCTGGGAGTTTCCACCACACACTGGAGAGGCCACATGCAACCTGTGGTCAGTATATGTGCATGAGGAGGTGCTGGGACTCGACAAAGCCAAGGTGACTTTTATATTTTTCATATTTTTAATTTATTGAGTATTTTAAATGTGAGTTTTATCCATTTATTTATGACTATTTATGCCTCAATTAATCACATCCCCCAAATCACAGAGAAGAAGCAAGAACAGCAGTTCAGGAATACTGAACAGCAGCAACCTTTTGATGTTGAACAACAAATATTCTTCACATCATACAGCAGATTGCACTGCCCTGTCAGCCTGTATATATTGATTACTTTAGCAGATCAGACTTGCACTGTGTACATAGAGATGTTTATAAGTTTGTTTCGTTGAAAGATTGTCAGCTTGATATCACATAAATTTATGGAAAAGCCTCACAAAGTCATCTACTGTCACAACAAGTAACAGGGAAGAGTTGATGATGATATTTATGTTGAAAGTCTAGAATTGCCTTTAGACTCTATGTACATGTTGCAACAAACGTGAATCTGGTAATGGTCAAATAATGTTTATCTTAGTCACTGAGTAAACTTTTGTTACCTTTATCTAAAATGAAGTCATTGTCTTTAATCCAGGCTCATTCCTCCATAAGTGCAGCCAGTCGGAAGCGCACTGTAGAGGAATACGTTAAAACAGGCAGGAAGCTCAGCGACTGGAACGTTTGGACCGCCCTGGAGACATATCTGCAGGTCAGTGAACAAACAAATAAAAGTCTTTTAAAGGAAAATCAGTAAAGATTTGGTCGAATGTTAGTCTTCAAGTAGGTGAATTGATAGTTGTGGTAACAGATGAATTATTGAATGAATGATGCATTGTGGATTCATGACAACAACTTTAATCTCTTTAATCTCAGAGGACACGTGTTATTGAACTTAAATGAACACAATCACTGGTTTGAATGTTGATGTACAATAAAAAGTCCTTCTGAAATAAAAAGACAGAACAGTCACTGTGTTTATATCTGAGGTCACATCCGCATAATCCTGTTTTCTTCTTTGTAGCTGCAGGAAAAGTTTGGCTGGGATGCCTTTAAGAAGGTGTTTGCTGCCTACCATGACATGACCAACCATCCCAAAGACAACGAAGGAAAGATGAACCTGTATGCTGAGACTTTCTCCAGAGCCGTGAACATGAACCTGACTGGATTCTTCAAAGCCTGGGGATGGCCCATCCAAAATGCCACTGAGGAGAAACTCTCCGACCTGCCTCTGTGGACCAATCACCCAATGGCCTGATATGATACCCTATAACTAAAACTCCCTCTGGGTCAAGTTTAAACTGTGACCTGGTTTAACTGACTATGATTGCTGTAGTTTGTCTTTTATTTCCAGTATAATGCTGCAAATACTGAATGATTACTGAAATTAATCATGCTTACCAAGAAATAATTTTTGGGGTGACCGATTTTAAAGACGACATTAACAATGAGGTGTGATGTTTTGTTGGAGAAAATGGAAACTTTAGAGTTAGCTTAAAGACAAGAAGCTTATTGAAGCATCATGAAATGCAGTTAATGATTAAATTTGTCAACAGGTTGGCCAATGGCTCATAAAAACAGCATAATTCATATCCCAGCATTACATCATACGTTAAGTTAATTGAAACATTAATTCATAATAAAATTATACTTATTATCCTGGCATCTAGTGGCTCTAAAAAAAATTTTGTCTCAAGTATTTTTTTAGTTAAATGAAAGTTGTTCTATTTCATCAAAGTGAAATTAAAAAAAAAGTCTTTACAAAACTGGGACAATATTTAGAATTCCTTTCTTTAAAAGATGAACAACATGGATGACATGTTATGAAACAGGAAAAAAATATCACTGTTTATTGTCTTTTGCAATTTTAATTTCTTTAAGTAATTACTGTTCTCTCTGTCAGTAAAATTAAACGCTCATTAGTTACTTTATGTTTTCCGGTTCTGACTTGTAATGTCTTAATGCTTGCTTGTCATAACTGTACTGCTAACCACAATAAAGTTTTCTATTTCCTACTTGACTGTTGTTAACAAGATATTGTCTTAAGACATTGCAAACATTGATATTGCATTTTATTGTGTGGCTTTAAACATTAACTAATGAATGAAAAGAAAAAATTTAAAGAAATGCCATTTGAAAATGTAAAGGATGAAACTATTAAGCCTAATTATAATAAATGTGTCTGCAGCACCTTAAACACTTTCAACACGGTCTGATCTTCTTCAGGTGTGCTTATCATGAGCATCTGGAATAATCAACATTGACTTGGAGGCTTCTCAGAAATATTTGGCCTGTGGTGTATTAAATGGGGCTTTAAAATGGCTATGTCCAGTCAACCAAAATTTATTTGTATAGAGGTGCTGAACAGCTCAAGGCAGTTCAAAATGCTTTACATCATGAAAAGATCATACAGTCATCAATTATGAAACAAGCAGTAAACCTTACATTTTGTGAAATGCATAAGAAATATGAAAAAAAAATGTTACAGTAAAAACTCTGATGATGGAGACTCATTTTAAAAAGGAGTTTATTTCAAGCAGATTTGTGCAGTGATCTGGGGATAATCAAAGTTGAAAGAAGAATTACCCAAGAGCTAGAAATAGGTTTTTCTTTCATAACAGTTCAGGCCGCACCTATACTGCGCCATTTTTGGCATTTCCCTACTTGTGCTTTTTTTTGTCTTTCACATCCCTGATCCTGTTCACATTAGAACAGAAACATTTAAATAATGATTTTGTCTTGAACTCTCACTACAAACAGTGTTCATCTGCAGTCATGCTGTACAGTATATTTGGCATTAAAATTCTCTCCTATGATCATAAAGTCACATTATTTCCTCTCCCTCCTCACCTGCACGTATGTCTCCAGGGATGTTCATGTGTACCAGTTTTCAAGCTTCCTGCCTCTTTCAGTGTATTCTTTGACACATTTTTGTCGATACGCCGGAGTCACATCATTAGCCTGCATTAAGGACATTTCACTCATGTTAGGAAAACTTGACAACAGTGCACAATGTGACTGAAAAAAACAGTTTAACATGTACAGCTTCTCATTAATCTGATGTTCAGTTCAGTCTGAACATCAATGAATCAAACTAGCAGATTTCTCTTTGTACGCGGTCGACATAGCAGTGGTCAGAAGCTCTGTCATGAGTTTTATGTGGAAATTATATATAAATTATGCCATATTCTTATAGAAATCCAAAGATTCAAAAATAATACTTCTGAACAAATGAACCATTAAAAGGAATCACCATCATAAATGTTACAGAAATATCCAGGTTTGCTCATAAAGACAACACTGCTGGAAGATAAACACAAAGCAATTCTGTCTAAAAGAGACTTTAAAACCATCTTCTGGACTGAAAATAAACAATAAAAAACACACCTTTGTTCTGCTGACTCCCAGCACCTCCTCATTAATGTACAGTGGCCAAAGGTTACATGTTGCCTCTGTAGAGAGTGGTGGAAACTCCCAGCAGCTTTTCTGTTGGTTGTGCCCAAGTACATGAAGTTCTCCCCAGACCACTGGTCTTGATATAGTCTACATCGAGGGTCCTTTTTGCTACAGTTGAATCCATCATGACAGGATAACCTGAATGCATATAAGCTAGAAGAAGAAAAGGACAAATAGTGCAGGTTTCAAAAAATTTATGGTAGTAGATTTCTTCTTCTTGTCAGGTAACCCTCCAGTCAGCTCCCTATTTCTAGTGCAAGCCTCCACAGCAGTGCTGTTAATGCCTAATTTTTCTCCACCTGAACAATTTTTCCTTTTGAATTAATGTTTTAAAGTTGTCATAGAAGGCAAACTGGAGACTTAGAAGACAATAAGGGCTAAATGTTGACATTAGCAGAATTCTATTGCGATATTTTTGAAAGTTTTATGGTGTATTTCAGATCACAGAAAATAACTTTACAACAAAACAATTTATTTGCAAATTGCCTGTGGTATAAGTTTACATATTTAATATATTTTTATAAAGCAAAATGTGAAATGATAAGGTTTAATGTGAGGATTTTGACTAATTTATTAAATATATTCTATTAATATTTTGTATTTATTGCAAATGCATCTTATCTTATGTAACTAAAAATGGATTACAGGATATTTCTACAGAAAGCAACAAAAAGTGTCTATATATTTTTTCTGAAAGTTATTTTTAAATGTTAGGATTTGATAGAAAAGCATCCTTACTACTAGAAATCTGCATATCAGCCACGATGCGTTCTTTGCGGATGAAGTTTTGTGGAATTACGGTCAGATCTGCAACACCCTTCATGATGCCATTCCAGAGTTTTTCCACCTCCTGAACATTCTCCAGGTCACGAATGATGTGTGACGGTACATTGAGGATGATGTTCTCAAACTCCATCTCTGCCCAGAGCGCAGAGAGGACCAATCAGCTTCTTTAGTTACACCTGAAGTAAATCAAGCTTGGAAGGAAACGTCTTCAGAATATTTCTCATTGAAGAAAGTATTGTTGGGTAATAAACACAAACTGTTTTATAATGCACACGGAAACAAACATATTAGCCATAATAGAAGGCTACTTTTTCAAGCGGGAAGTTCTTTTTGGTTGTATTTATGTTTTTATATTGAAAAGACATTGTGAATGGCAGAATGTTTGAAATTCTGAAATATGTGTGGCTGTGCAGGGGAGCAGTGAACAGCAACCTTCTCAAACTATCCTCTCGTGGAGCTTGTGCTGATCACGATTTACTCACCAGACTTGTAGTAAGGAGCAGTGACCGCCTCCTGAACTATGACCTATTCGTCCTCCACCTTTAGGTCACCTGGAGCCAGCAGGTAGATGAGTCTTCCCCACATGTTTCACACCTGCATCCTCTTTGATGTAACAGGGAATGTCTTGATAACACATGGAGCTCTCCATAACTCCTCTTTATGCAGTGTATCACTTTGGCAGCCTATCTGGATCTTAGATGACACAGATCAATTATTACTTTGTTAAAAAATACATAGGATGCTGCTGCTCTGTTGGGGTTGATTTTCTTTTTGTTGCTTCACTAAATTAAAGCTGTATTATTAAGCTGTTTAAAACATACGTGACCAAGCAGACTGATTTCAGGACTTTAATAAAGACAGTGCTGGTTTGAGTGTTTGTGCTTTACCTTCCATCCACTGTTGACGAGCTTTGGTGGTAAGAGCATTCCTGCACTTCATGCCAGGAGAGAGGAACAGGCCTGTACTGATCCACTCCATGTTTTCTGTCACACAAACAGAAGAGTCAGTGTGAAGCTCATACTTCTGTCTTGGTCAATTAACATTGAGGTATAACCTCCTGTTTGTGCGGTGATCATGACTCTTTGGTTCTTGACCACAGGAAGTGGATCAACCTTGATGATGTAGGGCAGAAGCTCCTCCTGGTTCAGGGAAGCATCGTACACATCTGTTGCCAGACAGACTGAGGAGCAGATGGTTTCTGGGACTCTTCACAGAGATGCTCTCACTCACCTTGAAATAAAGTTCACATAAACATTTAGACACCAGAACTACTAAACATGAAGTCAATATGTTAAGTAATCAGTATTTAGAAATACAGTGAGGGAAAGAAGGATTTAAAAAGAAACAGTGTTTTGCTTGTTGTACTATTGCTGTACAATATCAATGTGTGAAAATATAACATCTCCAGATATTTGCACAGTACTTGTGGAAGAATGCACTTTCAGGAAGTTAAACATTGTCACTTTATAAGCTATGCTCTGAAAGCAAGACTGAATGTCACCAGAAGCAAATTAGTTTATTATTGGCAGAAATAATTTTCCAACTAAAATTACATTTTCATACAGCGTTGCCTAGACACAAATAATATAATTCTAACATAGTTTTGTATATTATATGGACAAATTGCAGTGACAATAAGGCTAAAAATGCACAAGAATGTGAAGCTGCTCTTGATCATTCTTTTAATATTTTGAGCTAAACGATGACCCATAAAAGCCTAAATTATTAGGATTTTTACACAATGAAACACTGACCTCGTGAGAGTGGTGGTTGAAGGATTGCTAGAGACTATATGAAATGTACATGAGCTTACAAAAACATATATGAGTATATGAAAAACAGTGGTGAGTTTGACATCTATATTATATTACTTAAATTGTAATCAGACGCTGATTGGCTAATTGGGAGGACAGAGACAATTCCTGGGTGGGTCAGTCTGACATTTGGGCCTCAAGGTTGGTCATCTTTAATTATTATTATTTCAATCAGGCCGGTATTGATCATGTTTTTTTTAGTGAATATAAAAATTGTCAGCCTTATTTTTGTAGCAAATGTGCCTCCTTAACAGTCTGTTTTTATTCTATGGATGCATATTCTACACACTTGTTTTTAAATTCAGTTTTTCTTTTTTCAATGTGTAATGTGAAAATATTACACATGAACTTGTGTCAAATTTGACTTATTACACATATATGTATGTTCAGTTCTCTGTAGAATCTAATACTTCCTGCCTTGATCTTCCAAAATGATGCCAGTTTCTATGTATAAAAGGTAGAAGTTAAGAATATGGGGAAAAGGGCACAAAAGTTTTTTTCTAACTTGGATGTCTGCGGAAAAACAATACTGATATTGAACATATCAAATACGTTGGTAAGGTAAAAGTAAAAGATATTAGAATGTCCTTCTTACTGCACCTCATCTTGCAAAAACCCATCATGTTTTACCACAATGACCCGTCCCTGCCCATGGGAGGTTCCTGCCAGGAACGCCTCTCCTTCATCTGTGGTACCGATGGGAAAAGCAAGAGGGCTGTGGACCAAAGCTGCAGAGGGAAGTAGTCCTCCCTGGATGTCAAAATCTGAAATCCCTTCAAGCAAGAACTCCAGATCTTTTTTGAAATCCATCCCATAATTGAGTGGCAAGAAGACAGAGACAGAAACACAAAGCTGTGATGATGAATGAAGGAGAAAATGCATTTAATATTCAATGCTTATCTTTAAGTCCACTATCATAAGAAGAAAAAAAGGAAAATTACAGTGAAACCAAAGTTTACACTTTCTCTACAGCTTTCCAGGAGGATGGGATCCCTGGGTGAATGGAAACNTTTTTCTGCTTTTCCATACTGAGCAGTAAAGTAGATTCCTGCTAATCCTGTAACTTTATTCCCTGGAAACTCAAGGACTAGATTTTTATTCTCGTTCTGTGAAGCCCACCACCAAGCTTGTCCACCAATCAGCAACCCTCCTCCAGCTTTCATGAAGGCTATCAGCTCTTCTGCCTTTGGACCCACTTGATATGCATCTGTTACATACACACTGACACCCAGATCTGCTCTAAATTCCTCAACAAGACTGACTTGGTAGCTGGATCTGTTGAGGTTATCAGCAACTTCTGTCATTGTTTCTGGTACACCTAAAGATAGGTTGGCAGACTCCCCTCCTCCCAGCCAGGTCAGAGCATTGTCTACTAGAGCAGGACAGAGGG
>CAEGAE010058320.1:0-27517 GCA_903067095.1 Girardinus metallicus
CGTAGCTGGAGATGGGCACCAGCAACCCTCCCGACCCCATTAAGGGACAAGGGTGAACAGAAAATGGATGGATGGATTTGTCACAACTCTTCTACATTCCTCCATTTCTGATGTGAGACTCTGGGATCTGGTCATTTTGGAGAACAAAGCAGGACTGAAAAACTGACACCTGCCCATTACATCCATCAAACACTTCCACAGGAATACGAGCTTCAAAACCATAAAACGTCAAAAAAAGCTACATTTTACTATTGAAAATCAAGATGTGGAGGCAAGAAAACCCCAAACATCATCCAACAAGAACATAGTTTATTTAATCAGTGATTTACAACAACAGTGAAATAGAGTGGGACAGCGCAGGAGGGGTCAGTCCTCGTTGGAGGAGGGCAGGATGATTTTGCTGACGTCGTAGTAGTTCTCCTCGATGAGCGGCAGACCGTCTTTCTCCCTGAGCAGAATGAGTCGTTCTGCTTCCCTTCTGGCCCACTTCCGCATGCTGGAAGCCACACCACCACAAATACTGGTTAGGCCTCACGGTAACATGAAAGTGCCCACATAGGACCGTTTAACTTTGTAGCCTTCACTGAAGTCGGCGCTTGCCTCGTTAATTTATACTGGATCCTTATTTAACAGTCGAACCAAACTGCAGAGGTAGTGAGGAAAACTCCTGCCTGCTTCCACTAAACAGTTCAAATACAAAAGAGGTAGCAGTCAGGAGCTGTTGCTCATCAATTTGTGAAGGGCTGTGAAGCCATTTCCACCGTTCTGATTCCCATCATTCTACTGTGAGAACGTTTATTGTAAGGCAGCACCATATGCAGGATATATCCTCGTCACAATATCAGTGTGTGCAACATTCACATCACAGTGTTGTTTTTTTGTTGTTTTTTTAACCACACTGCATTGGCTTCAAATCAACTGCAGCTCAGCCAAATTATTTCTATAAACAATAATAATGTTTGAGACCATTTTCAAGTAACGTGAAAATGGACTCAAGACATTTTCATATGTTTTGTACCAGACTGAAGACTTCTGTCGTCTGGTCTTTGGTAGAACGAGACACGAAAAACAAACAACCATAAAATGATCAAAGTCGTTTTAACAAGTCCACCCTCTCAAAGGCCAATAAACTTGAATTTGTAAAAAAAAAAAAAAATAGAACACTAGAACTGGAAGACATGTCAAATATCCAAAATAAATAAACAAAACAATAAATTAAATGGATATTGATGTCTCTGTAAACAAAACAGCTCTTCTAAGAAGGGGCTAGATGAGACCAATGCACCAGACTGAAGACTTTGGTCGACCGGTCTTTGGTAGAAAGAGACGCAAGAAAAACAAACAATCATGAAATGATTGAGCTCGTTTTAATTTATCATGTCATTGCTTTTTATGACAGGCTTGTTTTTCATTTGAATAACCAACAACTTTTCTGCAACAATAGTCATCGGAACAATGACAACATTTCTGGGTATACACCCGTTTCTCATCGGGTTCAATTTTGACAGTCATGGCTTCTTGGGTTAGGGAGATTTAAAGGAATACTTCAAACAGCAGCTGAAACATTTTGCACTTCCAAACATTTCTGAATAAACTCTTTCTGCGTCCCTGACCTCTGTCACCTCACATCTGAGCAGAGTCAAAAATAAAACAAATAAAACTTACCCATGGTCTGGTAAATAGTGGATAAAGGTTCCTCCAATAACAAGAGCCACTGAGATGCCCAAGAAGAAGCCCACCTTCATGTTCCACTCATCCTCCGCAGGATCGGTGGAGAAGCCATGGAAGTCTGGATTCTGAACAAAACAATAAATAATACATTAGAAACTCTTTAAAAAAAGAGAAGGCTGTCGAAAGCTGACCTGAAACAACTCTTATAGGTTCTGTGTCTTCCTCTCTTATCTGCTTACGCGCACACTGCTGCTGCTCACATAACCATATCACATAAGACTGGCAATAGTAACACATAAACAAAATTAAACTGATTTCACAATTCTTTAGGGAGGGTACAGACTGTGGAGAAGAATAAAAGCTAAACTCGCTCTACAGTCTTTGGCTCACTTGGTTCCATCCATAAGGTGAGCTCAGTGTGGCCCAACGCTGGACGGTGAATGTGACTCTGTATCTGTTCCATTTGTTTGACACAACATGGCTTGTAACATTAAAAGCCTGTTTTATACTTCACCAGATCTTATTATTTCTCAAGGTAATAACACAGAGGGGTTCTGGTCGGATCCTGAAACTGGTATACGGACCTGGGTGGTGCACAGAGACAAAAATAAATGAACTACAACAGGGCAATCAAGCTGGAGCACCCTGACCGACTCACACATGGGTCCTGTAGGAGGTGACTGTCTGCCTGAGTATCAGAGGTCAGGAGAAAACCCAGGGAGGTGAACGTCACCCCAGGTCCAGCTGGTTTCAATACAATTCCACTGAAGTAAATTAAAAAAATCCCAAAGGAAAATGAAATGTTATTGTAACTCATATCATTCAATTATCTTTAAAGAATCATTGTGGATGGTGATGCTGTGATGCAGGATTGATCTCCAGTAGCAGCCAGTATTGGAACAGATCTGAAGAGGCCTCTGACTGAAGACCGCTGCTGTGTAACAGACTCATCTGGACAACTGTCTGCAAGTAAGAAAGAGCAAAAAATCCTTCCAGCTGCACAGCATTTCGAACCAGAGGGAATAACTGTCCAAAGATAAACTAACAATATATATTTAAAACAAGAACAGCAGCAAAAACACAACAAATCAGAACTGAGGTACCATTATGATATACATGCTGCCATTATGAATGTGACAGAAAAGATCTGGTGATTTTCATCCGTTAGTAAAACTAAACTTGCTGTGCTCAGCTGACGTCAGTTCAGCAGAACTGCTTTTATTCAATGTTCCTAATGTTTAGGTTTATAAGTAAGAAATACTCAAGAGCTCAAAAAATAAATTGTGGCAAACAGAAAATGATCTCAACTTTAGCTGTCAAGAGTTGTGCCTCCCTCCATTTAAAATTCTATCTAGAGTCAAATCTATAAATACACATTCATACCTATGAGGGATGAGATGTATCTGTTTAAAATAAATATTTCATTAGTTAAGGGGATTTGTTTTTTAATTAAAGTCATTTTATCCATCGTAACTGCAAGTTTGAACTTCAGGTATTATCATTACATCTTATTCTATACTTGTTTTCTTCCTAAATAGAGACAAGGCAAGGCAACTATTTTTATATAGCACCTTTCAGCCAAAGACAATTCAAAGTGCTTGTACAAGGAAATTAAAAACAACATACAACAGGAAGATAGCAAAAAATAAATAAATCAATCAATCAAGCAGATTAAAAATAGACAAAGTAGACATTAAAATTTAAATATAGTGAACGATTAGAATAAAGAAAAAAATAAGAATAGGCAACTTCAAATAAGACGGTTTTTAATCTTGTTTTAAATAAGCTCCAGGTAGGGTCTTACAGTGAGTAGGAGGGTTATTCCAGAGCGCTGGAGCATTAAAACTAAAAGCTGCTTTTCCACGTTTAGTTCTGACTCTCGGAATAGTTAGTAGGTTTAATACTGATGATCTCAAAGGT
The DNA here is from genome assembly GCA_903067095.1 of Girardinus metallicus. Lineage (NCBI taxonomy): Eukaryota > Metazoa > Chordata > Actinopteri > Cyprinodontiformes > Poeciliidae > Girardinus > Girardinus metallicus. Next base: position 3,592 of record CAEGAE010058320.1, read on the forward strand.
CTGAGTGGTATATAGGGTTGAAGAAGATCAGAAATGTAGTCTGGGTTTTTATTATGAAGTGCTTTACAAACCATTACGGAGATTTTAAATTCTATTCTTTGAGCAACGGGCAACCAGTGCAGGGATCTCAGAACTGGACTGATGTGCTGATCTCTGTTTGTTTTAGTCAGGACTCTTGCAGAGGCATTCTGGAGAAGCTGGAGCTGTCTTATCGCTTTTTTAGATAATCCAGTAAGAATGGCGTTACGGTAGTCGAGTCAGACATGAACTAATTTTTCTGAGTCTTGCGAGGACACGAGTCGGCTAATTTTAGCAATATTTTTTAGATGGTAGTATGATGTTTTTATGATAGCTTTGATGTGGTTATTAAAGTTGAGATCAGGATCCATTATCACCCCCAGATTTTTGGCTTTGTCAGAGCATTTTAATCCTACGGACTGAAGGTGGGTGATTCATTTTAATCTGTGCTCTTTTGGTCCAAACACTAATATTTCAGTTTTGTTTTTATTTAGTTGGAGAAAATTTTGGCACATCCAGACATTAATCTGCTCAATGCATTTAGTGAGTGTTTGAACCTGACTGTAATCTCCTGGTGAAAGACTAATGAGACTACTAACGAAACCTCATATTGTTTGGATAAAATGTAGATTTTAGCAAACTTTACAATTTTATACTTCGTTTCATGTCTTGCTGCAACTTCTGGACTTTTGTCCATGATTAGCTCACTGGTTGTTGCTTTTGTCCGGTTAGCTAGTGTTTGTACAAAAAGGGTTCTCTCAATAAAGATTTAATGTGTCACATTTGAACCTTCAGCACAGCGCAAACCCACCTGAACACAAAATAAGCCTGTCGTTGAACTGGACTAAGCTGAAAGTAAACAGAACACCCCTGCCAGGACACAGTCCCGTCTGCGCAGGCTCGGTTCGCTGGAGGTCCAGTAGCTGCACTCACCTTGGCGTACGGGCTGACCTCGCCGTGTCCGGACTGATTCACGGGCTCGTGCAGCTCCGTCACAGCCGTCGAGGAGATGGCGCTGTCCGCTTTGGACTGCGATACGAAGCGGGTCGAAAGGACAGAAACAGACCGGGGCAAGGCAAGCCCCAGCTGTGACAATCGGGACAACATTTCTCCTGCCCGAGTAGGATACTGTGCCACCGGAAGCGGAAATGTTACTTTTTGTACTTGCCTTACTATGAGCCAGAACATTACCGCCATCAGGTGGTGGACGATGGTAATGCAAATTGACCAAATATAAAATAAAGAAATAAAATTCCAAATGACAGTTCAATAAATTATAAAAGGATTAAAATATTTGGGTTTATGATTAAAGGACTTTTTCAAATTTAATTTTCAAAATACTTTATTCTTCACAGAGGTAAAATAAGTATCGTTGTAACTCATTTTTACGCCACTTTCTTCAACTAGATATTGTAGATGCTGAGTTGTTGGCAGGAAGATCCCCTGTAGCGGTCTGTATTACAGAAAATCCAAAGAAGACTCTGACTAAAGACACTTTGTTGTTGTATAACGGACTCATAACAAGGAGGTTCAGGATTATCCATGATTTTTTTTAACAAATATTTGAGGGAAAGGAAGAGAAATTCACATGCACAATCAATTTCTGTCAAATCTAACAAATGAATTAATATAAATGGGAACAAACTTGTTTATTAGTTTCCATTTTATTGTGCAACAGTTTTGAATCTAAGTGCCAAGCTTATTAGTGTTTTCTTCTTTTATTCTGCTACAGAATAAAATAAGTTATTACTTTATTTCAACGATGAAAGATGGGATGTTCTCCTTCAAGTCTTACACATTTTTATTTTGTGTAGTTTCAACCACAGATTACTGCACATTTCCAAAACCTTTTTGTATTTTCAATTCTTAACAACATGTTGTTTCTGGCTTTAAGTCAACACAGAATCTATAACACAAATTCTCTTGTTTTGAAGAATCAGTCCATTGTCGCTTAACCTCTTAAAATGATTTTTTTTTATTTTTTACATTTTTTAGATTATTTCTCATGTTTTGCTTTAGAGAAAGCAAAAGGGAAATCTGCAGGGTTGGCAAAAAATTTAATGTATAACTTTAACTAAATTTGGATTTTGTCAAATGTTTTTGTGAATTTTAGATATTCAGAAAACAACTACACAACAAAACCGACTAGTAAGATGCATGATTGTTTATTTGTGTCCAATATACAATAAACATCATTAATATGTGCTTAAAAGATTAACTTGTGTGAAGTGACATCAGTTGAATTTGAACCAACAGCATCTCGTCACCAGCTCAGCGAAGCACATCCGCTCACTGCACGTCTCTGCAGACAGAGGTCGCTCTCCACATTGTGAAAAGAAACAATCAAATGGGGAAACCTGAAGAAATGTAAGATTTTGTTCTTGAGCTTCGTAAATCATTCTGCACCACAAAGAGAAGCTGCAGACAAGCTTCGAGTGTTAAAACAGTAAAGCTGTTAATGCTGAATTGTTAGCTGCTTTCTTGAGTCTGTTTGGTAGAGAAATCATACATCAACAATTCCTGCTGTTCTATTTCATCATCACTGTCGCCAGTCTTAAGAAAAAAACATTTTAAAACAGAAAACTAGACGTGCCACAACAAATATTTATTGTTTTTGTTTCGTTTTGTTTTTGGTTTTTTTTTGCCTGGTGGTACATTTTAATGGTGACCGAAAGATTCAGAAGTTAAATCGAAGAAAAAGCTCCAGCAGGTGAACCTGCACCGCTTAGACTGCCAATCCTTGCTGCGATGTGATCTATCAAACTCATTTAAGGCATGTCACCATGTACACATCATTAAAAAAGGAAAAATAACAAAAGATCATCTAAAAGAACAAGAAGACATGCGCCGTCTGTGCTCATTACAATCATGAGAAAAAAAAATAGTTCAGATCAAACATTGGAATCACAACATGATGTAGTTCCTGGTTTAATCCTGATAATATTGAAATAATTGTGCAAAAGCTGACCCATTATTAGATTAGGGGGTACCTCTGATTCTATTTAATTTAGTGGATCAGGGATAAATGAGGCAATGATCTTTTAGAATAACTCTTTTTGGAACATCTCGTTTCAAAAACCAAAACAAAATAAGCTCATTTGTTATATTTGGAAGGAATTCAAGATCTCTTTTGGGAGATTCGTTTTCCTGGCCAAGACAAAGGTTGGGATATAGAAAGTCCTCTTTAGCTCAAAAGGGTGGAATCTTTAGTCAAAGAAATAATTCAGACAACATAAAACACTTGGTAAACATAGACTGAAATCAAAACATGCTCTCATTAACTAAATCATGCAAAAAGTAAGAACCAAAATCTTGAAAAGGCTGGTGCAAAGTTGGATCACAGTCAAGCCAGACAATACCACGGCTCCAGACGTTTGTTCAAGTTTGTTCTTAAAACAACTCATCTAAAGGTTAGAAACGGACATTTAAAAGTTGCTGAGTAAGCAACTTTTCAATAGAACACCAAGTGGTTCTATTGAAAATCTGAAGTTATCCCTTCAATACAGAGCCAAATTACCAATACAATTTTAAAAACATATTCCAAAAATCACCGTGTCCTTAACTATATTTCACTTTGTTATTTAGTTTCACCGAAAGTGTTGTAAACTATAGAGAGCACAGAAAGAATAAGTCAAAGTTATCGATTTTGAGGCACTTGTGCTCCAGACTGTTCTGCTGTTGTGGTTATTTTACTGTTGGCTAAAAAACACAGCAGTAACATCCATCGTTCAATCTGGGATCCCCTTACAATAAAAGGCTTTGCATCATTAGTGGAAATTTGTCATTAATTGTATATTCATTAATGTGTGTCAATACAAACAATGGTCTGCCCAGCTCTTAGTAAACGCACATAAGATCTTGCATGAGGTTAACTCCATCATTTAAACTACCCCAAATCTCTCAGGTTCACATATGCTAAAACATTTGATTTGAATTTTTACAGGTTCTCCCATATCTTCATATTGATTCTAAATCAGAAGCACCAGGTCCTTTAAAGAACAACTGACCTCTAAAGGCGACAAAGCAAAAATATCAGGCTGTGCAGAGCAAGATAAAAGGCTTCAAAAATAACACACTGATGCTTTTATCTCATCAGCATATAGCATAAGTATAGGTTTAAATAGAACTCTAGAAACACTGTAGGTACAACGTGACTACTCTGAACCATACACTGTATGCTAAAGATGGACGCAGTCTCAGCCTAATCAGGACTTCCATGTTGGTGTGGCTCTGACATCAGTCGGGAACAGCCTGGAAGGATCCTTCAGGGCCCTTGCAAGTTATAAAGACACGGACGAGCATTAAAAAGTTGGCACCAAAGACAAGCCAAGTATCAATACAACCCAAAGGAGGAGTGCAACAAAGCTGGGATCCATATTCTCAACAAATCCTGAGACTAAAAGAGACTTCTAGAGATGTCGTTGTAGGAAAATTCTTAGAATTTCTCGAATTTCAAGATTTTTCTTAGAACATTCCTTCTGTACAATAAAAGTTAGGGGGCATTTGATCTTCAGACTCGTTACTAGTTGGTGGCAGTAATACTCCATGAAATTATTTACCAACCTCCATTAAGTACCAGTAGAGGCCAAATAATCAATCGAAGTCCCTAAAGGACAGCGTCACCCATAGCAACTGGGTCAACCACACCTCATCACCAAGAGAAGAATGTCAACCCCTACCTCAGCAGTTGAATGAATCACTCTTAAAGGGACGGTATTATGCATTTCCAGGCACATAGTGGCATTTTATAGCAGTCAAATACCTACGTTACCTTTAGTTGTTATGAAGGTAACATGACTTAAAAGAAATTTGATGCCTTAAAATTGGGCTTCTGTCTCTTTAAGAAGCTCCTGCTCTTTCCGAAACTCTGTCTTTAGCACATCACCACAAACAGTACTTCTCATTATGTCGCTTACTACCGTTCTTAGGAGCGCTGAACTGAGGGGTGGTCCTTATAATGACCTCAGCAGACGCTGCAGTTCCACCAAGTGTTTGCCAGTTACTGCTGCCGCCTGTCTGCACGAGCTGAGTGGGTCAGCCACGAGGAAGGGCAGCTTTGTGAGGCAGAAGCTCGGCTGGAGACTGCAGCTCCAAGGAGAAGCTTTGTGGGAAAAGGTGGCGCTTTGTATGAGCAAAGCGCCATGAATGGTTGCCATGGGAATGTAAGGATTTCTCAAACAACAATCAAAGCAACACTATAGGCAGGTTTTTGATGAGGGAGTAACATTGTAGCATGATGAAAAGCTTAAAAACGTTAATTTTACTGCCACTCTTTTAAGCCAGCAGTCATTGGCAGGAATTTCTAGCTTAAGATAGAAGCTCTCTGAGAGGTATCTTTGAGAATATGGACCCTGGGTTGTAAAATGACTGGTAAACCACATCAAATTAGTTTATGCCGTTTACTCCTTTAGCATGCCTCTACCTAAAGGAGTAAACTGACCAACTCTAGGACAACCAGCCGGAGGCTGGGGCATGGATCCAATTTGACCGACGTCCTAACTACAGCACTACTGATGAGCACATAGATGGCAGAGTGTCATTGAGAAACAGTATTTAGCAATATATAGTCACTAAATGTTTTTCCACTACTTATTGCAGTAAACTATTAAAAGAGCTGTTTTAAAGCACACATTAGACTAAACAAAAAAAAAAGACTATTAGTTTTCCATGTCTATGAGAGCAGCAAAATATATTGAACTGTTGCAGTATCAATGTATTCCATATTGCAATCACAAAACACTGCTTGGATCCAATATTCGATAGGAAATATTTAAAGTGCCATGCATGCAAATTCAGCAATCCAATAACACTGTTAATCCTCAAATTACTAATACCCCTGAGATCCAGATTTTAAATGATTTCATTCAACCAAGAGAGGTTTTTATAGGAAATGAGACAGACATTTCTAAAAAGTTAAGAAAACACAGGAAAAGATATACCAAAGGTACAAATATTTTTATGTTTAGCTGAATATTTGACCTGTTGGGTGGATTTTTACTGCTACTGATGCCAACACTTGATGAATCCTAAAGCTCACAAAGAGCAATGAGAAAATCACCAAGGAATAAGACAGACTCAAGAAAATTGAGTCAGTCTTAATAGACATTAATTTATTGTATACCAAATTACATTGTGTTCCTGATATCCTGCCCCCCATGATGTAGAAATAGAATTAAAATAATACATACAAAGCAATGGTTGACATCACAGTGGCTACGTCCATTTTTTGCATACAGCCTATGAGTTCGACCCAATGCAGAGTGCTATCAAAACCAACAGTACAGCAGCTTGGATACGTATCAAAAAAAGACAGAGGATATAAGGCATGAAAGTTTTTTTTAAAGAGGAGCAGACAAAAGTTTTGTGTTTAATGAAGCCAGATTGAGGATATTCTCTGGTGACTTTGACCAGGGTTCCAGGTGAGACACTTCTGAGATGACTGCAACTGAACTTGTAAGCAAAGCTACAAAGAAGAGGCTGAATGAAGAGAGCAGATCAACCATTCAGTTACAGAATGCAGAAGGACTGAATGAGAATTTCATGCTTCAACAGCCTGTGAGGAAACAGCCGCCAACGAAGCCGTCTGAGCCCATATTTCAGGCAGATCAGAGAGAAAGATGAAACATTATGATGCAGCCAGATACAGGGAATACAAGTAATCAAGCATACATAGCATGGGGAGATTGGTAACAGACCAATTCAACAGGAGGGAAGGGGCTGTTTGAAAAAGATCTCCAATAGGTTACCAAGAGTCAACTGAGAAATCCATTGAAAATCCAGTGATGCAGGAGGGAATCAGGACACAGAGGAAAGGGAGACTTGAGCTGAAGGGGAGGGAATGGTGGTGGCCAGGTTGTAAGTTGAGTTAGGTGATGATGGAGGGGAGGCAAGCGGGCTATAGATGGGTCTGGTGGAAATGGTTGAAGAGGGGGATTGTGGGGCAGCTGTTGTCGGGGAATCTGAGCTGACCTCATCCCCTTCTTCCGAGTCCCAGACTTCGCTCTGTAAATAGTCTGCAAACAAGGCCTTGGCTCTCTGCAGCACCCTGCTGAGGTTGTGGCGTCGCACCAGGCGATCAAAGTGCATGGCGATCTCATTGTAGTCCATGTTGTTCTTCATGATGTGGTCCCGGTGCTCCAACAAGATGGACAGGCACAAGAACAGCATGAAGGGGTTCCCTTTGCCGAACTCATGAGGAGGCGGCAAAGAGCAGGGCTTGATGCTGGTGCTTTCAGCTTTTAAAGAGCTTGGTGTGTTCGCTTTGGTGCTAGGGGATTTGTTGCCGGGTGAGGGGAGGTTGTTCGCCGAGGAGCCGCCGCCAAACGACAAAATGGGTGAGGAGAGAACGGATCTATTCTGAGCGGGAGGAGACGTGGCTGATGTTTTAGAAGTACCGGTTGGAGAGCTGATAGCTTGTGCTGAAGAGGTTGATACTTTAGAGCCAGTTCTTGGTGAGGTCTCACTGAAATTGGCTACAGATGAAGCTGTAGACACTAGAGGAAAGTCCAGAGAAACTCCTGGCCAGCTGGAGTTTGTAGGGGAAGGTGTGGGAGAGACGGATGAGCCAGTTTTCCAGACTGGAAGTCCTCCGGTGAAGTGAGTGTGCGAAGTTATTGGAGACAAACCGTAGTCAGAGTTTCTTATGAGAGGTGTTCTTTCTCCGGGGTCGTCTTCACTGTCAACTGTTGACTGGCGCTTTGGGTTGTTTGCTTCCGAAGTCACCGAACTCTGTGGCTGCTCCTGATCCTCCATATCAAAGCTGCATTGACTTCGAGCTGTGTAGTATTTAAACTCCCCAAAACTGAGTTGTCTCTGAAAGAAATGACCCTGCAAATTTGACTTCTTTGACATTTCTTCAGAATGACCATCTTCAACGACCTCCATTTCTACAGTTTGATCGGCCTTCCCTTCAGTAATGGGATTCCTGCTCATATCTGTTTCCTCTCTGGATGGTCTCAGCATATGTCGTCTACGCTGCTTCTCTTTTTGCACCTCCTCATCTTTAAGACAGATAACAGCCTCGTCTTTGCACGATGTTGTTTCCTCTCCCTCTAGCAGTGGCCCCACAAGTTCCACCTCGGTTTCTGGAGGATCTGGGGGCAGGGAGCTCCAAGTTACCTCCAGCATCCTCAAAGCGTCATCAAATGCAAATTCTCGCTTGAGCTCCAGGAGAAGCCACCGATAACAAAAAAAGAGGTCGTCGGCTCCCCGGGACACCAGATAGACATAGAACTCAGGATCAGAGTACTGCAGAAGCAGCTTCAGGTGCTGGAACTTAATGGACATGAGCTGCCCGTCTGGCCGAAAGTTCCCCTCTAAGCGTTTCATAATGCCACAAAAACAAATGAAGGTGTGAGCTTCGTTGTCCATTACTGCAAGTATAGGTGAAGCTATGTCGCTCATGCCTTGGCAGTAGGAGATCTGAAAAACAGTGTCGGCAGATAGTTAGAAACTTCTTTAGTCAAATAATATGTTTAGAATATGTGCTTTAAAAGTGATGAGCACACTCCTGCTAATCCGCTAACAGCGTGGCAAATTATTTGCTTTGCGTTTTTTTTTTTTTTTGCTAGCTTTGAAAACTTGTAGTTTTCAAAGTTAGTTTCAACTCAATTTATTTTTTACAGATAAATTCTGAAGTGCCAACTTGCTTTGCTGTTTTGTAAACCTTCATTTGAATAAAATTTGACATCTGTGTAGAAGTTTTGGCTATCGATTTCTTCAATTCTTCAAGTATTCATGCTCTTATTTTGAAGTGGAGAAGATTGTTTGTGCAGCAGTTCCCATTTCCTTTCCTCACCTCCTGAATCTTGATGTGGTGAAACAAATTACTTTACTTTGTACCAAGAATGAATTGTTGTAGTTCCACACTAAACAGTTAAAAAAATATTTTAAGTTTTATTTAATTTCCCTTTGGGATAAATAAAGTATTTGTGAATTGAAACTGAATCCACTGATGTCCTGTGTGTTTTCCCTACTGTGGTCAATTAAGCAAAATCAACAAAAGAGTTAGCAATACTCAACAACTGCAAAAGTGAAACTGCAAGTGAAAGGAAATGATTCTTTGGAACAGACCTAACGCTCAAACCGTACAGCCGGTACTCAGTCATTCAGAACCGCTACACTTTGCAGTCAAATTTAAAAGTTTGTTCTGGCTCTAGGGGCCTTTATTTGAAAGTGCTATGACAGCAGTAGCTTAATGAAAGAGAGGGAAGACATGCAGCAAAGGTCACCAGGCCGGGAATCGAACCTGCAACAGCAGCATGGAGGACTAGACCTCCTTATGTTGGCTGTGTTTATCCCCTGCGCCACCACAGCACACATATAGTTCCTCAGTGTTTATACTTACTAGAAGAGGTGGAAAGAGTACAAAAATAATGTAGGCTACTCAAGTAAAACAACAGTTTTTTTTTTAATAAAAATTTGATCTTAGCACCTCATTAAGATTTAACTTTAGTTACTTTATGATGAGCAAAACAAAATTCAGCTCATCACAAAGTTAACGAGAACATCTTGGTGTCACGGTATTATTTAAATGATATACATTTATAGATAAACGAGCAACACAAAATATGTGTATTTTTAATGGGACATTAATTTCCAGTATCTTATGTCAGCTGCTGTTTGTTACGCCTATCTAATAGTTTTAAATAAAATTCACACTGACTGAGATGGAGGGGAGATTGGATTCTGTTTGGGTTTAGATTGTTTTAGTTTTGAAGTTGTTAAAGCTAATTGTAAATATGGTAATGTTTTTTTTTTTATTAGTTAAGTGTTTGTGTCTATTTTTATATAGACATGTAAATGTTGAATTCTCCCCTCAATTAGAAATAGTACAGGGTAATGATTGAAAAGCTGGGTGGTTTATAACAGAGAGAGACTTTCTTTTGTTGATGGTTGAGGAAAGTGTGAATAATGTCCTTCTGCTGGGAAGCAGAAAACCAAGCAAGCCATGTTTTTGAAAAATGTATATATAAACAAGAATCAGGATTCTGCAGCGTTTGTTTCCTGTCTGATTTTTTTTTTTGGTGTGCCTTTTCTTGCTTTATTTTGTATTATAAACCTGGTTATTTTATTTGAAAGCTTTCAGGAAGGTTTGCTGATGTATTTGTATTAAAGTAAAAGCTTGCTTAGTCCGCCCGCTGTCAAAATAAGCCAATGCTCCCCCACCCCCTGCTAAATTCCTCCGGAGCCGGGGCTCTACACAACTCTACATTACAATGTTACCAGTTGACCACAAATTCATTCCAGCACAGAGTAAAGTTAATGGACCAAAGCAGGAGTGATGAGGAGTGATGAGCACACAGTTTCAGCTCTTATGGCCTGAAATCTGAGAGTAGTGAATGGCTGGCAGAGCTCACTATACAGAAACTTAGACACCCAGAAGACTGCAATGCAGGGAAACAATTGAACATTTCAGACTGAGGAGAGTTGACTCACACAACTGACACAAACACTCTGTACAGTATACATTTAGCACCTAAAGTGATGTACAAAAAGGTAAGAGCACCATATAGTGTCCTTCCCTTTAGTAGTTTTGCTTTTAATTTGAACTTCTTTGAGTATTTTTTTTCCATCTATTTTCTGAAGATTGCTGCACTCTTACAGCCACAAACTGGAAAAACTCATAGCGCTGAGCATGTGACCACACCTGAGGATGTGTGATGGCAAATGTGGTGAGCAGGTCTGTTAGGGCAGTCAGGTGCGGACTGTCTTCTGAGCCTGCGTAATACGGATGAGCCCGGTCTGTCCTCAGGACGTCCTTGAGGACATTCCCACGGATAAACTCCAGGTCCTCTTGGGTGGCCCTGGCCGTCCACTCCCTCTTTAGTTGCTCGTATTCCCTCGTCTTCTTCTTCATGTAGTCCATTCTCTCCTGACCGCTCAGTCCATCGGGGTACACATTAAGGAGGTACCGCCAAACCACCTAACAAATAAACACAATGAAATACTCAGAAATTATGTATGCATGCATGCCTTTTTAAAGACAAACAATTTAGTCAAAAACTCATGGGCAACTAAGATCTGACTTGCACTGTAAAGAATGACCAATTCAAAAGTTGTTTTTGAACAATTTTTTGATCCCAAAACTTTTTGTTTTTGATTTTATTTGAATATTAATGCTGTCGATGTAAAATCATGACCATAGACTCTATATTAATGCACTTGCTTTACCACTAAACTATGCAGTGCCACAATGTGTAAATCAATTCTGCAAAAAAGACTGGTCCAAAATTACTCCACAATAGACCAACATATGTAATTAGTTCAGAAGTAGTATTTCATGACCACATTATGGCCGACACAATCACGGGGAATACTGTCGACTGACAGTCGGTGATGTCATCCTCAATGAAGTTAAGCCACAAATGGTCATTACTGATGAAGCTGGTGGCATAAAGAGTGTAATGAAAACTCAATGTTATTTCTGAACTACATATTGGTCTGATGTTACATTCAAATTTCTGCATGGAAAGTTATTTTGGTTGTCAGTAGCTGGAAGTCATAAACATGTAAAGTAGTAGAATTAATGCTCAAAGGATCTCACTGAGGATAATCAATATATCTGAAATAAATTAACTTCAATGTAGCGGAAACCTTTCGCAGCGACGGCTCCACGCCACCATGGTAGATCCGCAGTCGGAGTTCTTCAGGCCGAGTCAGCTGGCCCTGTCCGTTAAGGTAGCTGTGAAACTCCGAATCATTAAGTGGTGGTTTGAAAGGCTTGATCTCCTCTCCATAAGACCAGGTGAAGGCCTGCTGGACTCGGGACAGGGTCCGTCCCACCTGAACACAACCGAGGAAACAAACACTTGGATTCAACAAAGGACTATTCTAACTTGATCTCTTCTTGAAAATAAAGTCAGAGTTTTTAGATTAGATTAGATCCCAGTGATTTTAGGAGCTATTGCTGTTGGGGGCTTTATGGCCCTGGTAGGACCAACCAATGCAGACAGGTGCTAGGTGAGGAACCAGACGTTGAATGTCACCTCTCTGGTGGGGAAGGAGTCTGAGTTTGCGTGCGAGGTTGAGAGGTTCTGGCTAGAAATAGTTGATATCACCTCAACACATGACTTTGGTTCTGGAACCAGTCTCCTCGAGAGGGATTGGACATTCTTGGACTCTGGAGTTGCCAATGCTGAAATGCACCAGGCAGGAGCGGGCATACTTGTTGCCCCCAGTCTTGGTGTCTGTCAAGCAGCTCAGGTGATTGCTGAGGCAAAAACTCAGGCGTGGGAGGAGTTTGGAAAGGCCATGGAGGAGGACTTCTGGACGTCTTCGAAGCGATTCTGGTCTACCATACGGCGTCTCAGGAGGGGAAAACAGTAAAGTACCAACACTGTTTATAGTGGGGATGGTGTGCTGCTGACCTCAGCTCGGGACATTGAGGACCAGTGGACAGAATACTTCGAAGACCTCCTCAATGCCACCAACATGCCTTCCGTTGGCGGAGCCTGGGGACTCGGGGTTGAGCTCTCCAATCTCTGAGGGTGAGGTCGCCGAGGTGATTAAAGAGCTCCACGGTGGTAAATCCCCTGGGGTGGATGAGATTTGCCTGGAGTTCATCCTGATCGTGGAACACCGGACCAGCTCTACACCCTCAGCAGGGTCCGGGAGGGTTTGCCCAAACACTATACATGCGTTTTGTGGACTTGCCCTAATGCAATGGTTCCCAAAGTGTGGGGCGCGTCCCCTATGGGGGCGCAGTGCCATTGCAGGGGGGGCGCAATGTTTTAACCCCATTTTTAAACGTATTGATGATACCAAAGTTGAATATTGTTACAAATAAAAAAAAGAAACATGTTTGAAATAACACTGACAGCAAAAAATTCTCTTCTACAGTATAGAACAAAAAAAAAAACAGTCACACAAAATGTTTCACTGTAAAGATGGTTTGTAGTTTGTTTTGTTGCAACATGAAGTGGGAAATAAACTTCAGTGGAGTTTGAAAACAAAATATGTGTATAGATTTATGTCTGGTTGAACGATGCGTGTGCCCAGTTGATTTTTTTTTTCTTTTTTGGGGGGGATTTTATTATAATCTATAGGGGGGGAGGCTCAAAAGAAAATCTTTGGGAACCACTGCCCTAATGACAGCACTCTCCTGTCTTGATAATCTGAACTCTTGGTGGTTTGATTCCTGCTCCACCCACCTCTGTTGTTGTGTCCTTGGGGAAGACCTGCTGGTGGGGGCCCTCTCGCTTCTGTGAGGCTGCCCCAAGGCAGCTGTGGCTTCTATCCAGTAGTTTGCCACCATCGGTGTGTGAGTGTGTCATGAATGGGTGAATGACTGTAGTGACTTGGTAAGGCTCTATAGAAGTCTAAAGCCATTTACCATTTTCTAGTCAATCATCTAGGCATTTTTGGCCGACACTCATTTTTTTTGTCTGAAAAGTCAGTATATTAGCAACAGAGATATGACTGTTGATTTTACCCAGCCTCACGTAGACATGACTTGGTGGATTGGTGGATGGGTCAGGAAGTGAGTCATGCCCTCGCTCATAGGCATGGTTGAATTTGATACCTTTAGCGGTCTGCAAATCAGATCATTCATCATCCAAAATTAAGGAAATTTAGGCAGATTTATCAGTGCACCCTAGAAAATACTGAATACAAAAACATCTGTAAGGAGATGAACGTACCTGGGTCAACAGAGACTGAGTGAAGGGAAGCGCTGCAGAAGCCAAAGACCTGGTCCTTTCTCCAAGCAGCAGCTCTGAACCAATCACATCTTTTGGGCTTATGATGTCCCAGTCTTCCATTACTGGACCTGAAGCCAGGCAAAAACAGATGAGACTCGTACGCCAAGTAAATATTACAGTACGGCTCACTGTCTTTATGGCATGGTTTGCTTTAAAACTGAACTGCTGTTCTTACTGTCCTCAGAAGGCTTCACATCCATCTTGAGCTGCAGGAACGGCTTGGCTGCACTCATAAATGCAATGTCCAGATCCCAGTCAGACAGCAGAGACAGGTACATTTCCACGCTGCTTCGATCTCGAGACAGGTAGCTTACACTGAAATTCCGCTTCCTAGTTTTTTTGTTTGTTTTGTTTTTTTTCAATCAAATTACAAAAAAAAAAATTAAATTATTTAGTGGAACCCGTTCAAGTCAACTCTTGAGATTAGATCTACTCAACCTGAAGCTTCTTACCCGTTGAGGTCGAAGGCTCTGATGAGGATATGCTGCAGGACCTCCAGTGACGTTATCTGAGGATCAACAGCGAAGGAGCGAGACTCCACAGGAAGTGCCCCATCGCATTTCTAGAAGAAATCCCAACACAATTTCTAAAGTATCAATTCAACAAAGGTTTGTTTGTCCAACATATGCAAAACATGGAAATAAATTTTAATCAATATAGTATAAAACAACGCTACATAATTTGATCTGAAAGGAGATGATTTTATTACCACTCAACTGGCAAGTATTCACCAGCTTCATTACTATGCCAATCATTCAGGTGAGACATGTTTTTATGCACAGATAGAATTTATTTTTGGGGTTATTTTAGTAGTTAAACATTACTAAAATGTTTTAGTAATCAATTATTCTGACTAGAGGTGCACCAATGGCAGTTTTCTGGCCAATCGCAGATTACCGATCTTTAAAAAGCATGACCTGCCGATTCCGATTTTGGCCAGTACCAATTTTTTTTGTCTGAAATATTGCTAAATATAGCAAGAAAGTCACTGTGTTGGCAATAGTTGAGTGACTATTGTTAACTGCAAACATGCTGAATGACCTGCTGGGCCAGTCTGTCAGTTCAACCTCTCTCACGGGAGAGAAGAAGAGGACAGTGGTTGATTTTTAGACCTTTGCTGATGTAGATAAGACCAGAGGATAAGATTGGCTTCACATGCAAGTATTGGTCAGTCACCAGTCTCACAAAATTAAGAAAACCCATGCTGATAAATCGGCTGGCTGATAAATCAGTGCACCCCTAATTCTGATGATTAATCAGATAAAAATCAAGACTAAAAACCTGACTAGAGTTGCTTTAGAACCATAATAAGTGGAACATTGGCCAATATTTTTGATGTGTACTGCTGATTCTTATGATGGCACTTATTAACCAGTAATGTTTGTTATTGTTTTTTTTAATTGTTGACTGTATGTTGTTTTTTTTAATGAATTTTAATTGTTGTTCTTTTATGATGTGAAGCACTTTGAATTGCCTTGTTGCTGAAATGTGCTATGCAAATAAACTGATTAAATAACTTGGCACATTCTGCAAATTTCTCATTTAACCACTTAAGCCTTTTTCATGCAATATTAGAAATACATTAAAAGACTCACATAAATAATTACATGCTTATTTTAAATGAACATTTTATTGCCTAAATGCAATAACAGATTATGCATACTTGCATAATCTATACATTTGTAGCAAAGTACACATTTGCAGCTAAAAAATACTTCCATGCCACATTAGTTACTTTATGAAGCATCTATTTATTTTCATTTTTACTACCAATTTTGGCAGGATCAGTCTTCCATAGAACGATGGTATGCTACATCATCTATTGCCTAGTAACATTTATATCTCATGGCAGTTGCTAAAATCTTATTGGTCTATAAAAATGACATCCAAAATCCAAAGGCCATCTGAAACACATTCCTTTAGAAAGACTGGGAAGCTATCTATTAGCCAAGGCCATTTTGAAAATGACACAGGAAGTTTGGCAGATTGTAAATAAAGAAAGCAAAACGAAGAGGGTTGAATGAGGACCTCACCAGCACCGATTTATGAATCTGAATAAATCTTAGAAAACATCCTCATCGTTTTACAGAAGCGCCTCTCATGGGCTTCGAGCTCCGGGTTTTAACAATTTCACCTTGATTTCTGCAGCCAGTAGAAATCAACAAGCCTCTTCTCCGGGGGTTGGCGGAGAAATCACGTCACAACGTTGACGGTGCGCGCGCACGCACGCGGTTTCTGACCGAAGAGGTGACGTCAGTCCCCAGGTTCAGTGCTCGGCTAAGAGAGTTGTTTATTGATCCCTGATAAACAGCGTTAAAGCTTCAGCTGTGACCCGTCGACGTAATCTATAAAAATCAGCTGATAAGGGGAAATAGGTAGGAGCTTTGTGGACCTCCTGACTCACAAACCCGAGACAGTAAACAAAGCCGGCGAGAAACAGACAACACAGACTTAGACAGTGTTTGGTTCTGAGCTCATTTTCTCAACGCCGCAGAAACTACTGTGTCCAGGATAACCTCCTGTGGGGTCAGCTGCTCTGACAAAGACGTAAACACAACGAGAACCGGGTTAACGACGCAGCTAGTCGCCAGCAACCACCGCCGTTCGCAGCCTACCTTGACTTTAACTCGAACCACTCCCCTCTCCTCCTCGCCTGCCATCTTAAAGATTCCGTTTCGGAACAGAAAGGCCCCTCTCAGGATGCTGCCCCTGTTACACGGACTCGGTCACCGAGACATGATGGTGATGCTAATTCCAACCGAGCTCCTATGGTCCGTCAGTTCCTTCTGCTTCGATTTTTTACGGGAAGTTTGCGTTTGCAACACCGCCATCTGCTGGTTAAAGTGGTTATGTCATCAATTTCTATCTTTTTCTTCTCTTCCATTTTTCTTTCTTTCTTCTTTATCTTTCATGCTTTTTTTCCTTTTTTTTTCACCCTTAAGAACAACCAGCACCAGAACCCCCAACTCTTCATCTCTCCATACTCAGATGACAGGACCTCAGTGACCCCTTGTGAAGCTCCTGAAGTTTTTCAAATGGCACCACTGTTATTGGTCTGACCTTGGACAGTGATAAGTCTGCATATAAATGGGAGATGGATCAGCTGGTCTACTGGACTAACAGAAAATCCCCCCAGCTAACCCCTCACCATCTTCAACACTGTGTCACATAGACACTGTTCAGAAAAAGGCTTGGTGATTTGGCTCATCAACAGAACAGAACAGACTGCAATAATCAGGTCTGCATAAAGGATCATCAGGGCTGATCTTTTCTCCATTCAGTTCTTGTACAGGTCAAGGGTCAGGAAAAGGTCAGCTAACGTCTCTTCAGACCCCACACACCCTGGACACAAACCTTTAGAAATTTTACCTTTGGGTCGGCGCTACAGAGACAGAATGTCTCTTTAATGAACACTGTGAACCTCTTACAGCCTCATTGGTCAGCTACTCTACGGAAGAGGATTAGGGCCACTGAAAAAAATTAAAATAATTCTGACTTTTTTCTCAGAAAACATCAGATTTTTTTTTTCAGTAGCCAAGAAAAAAAAATTTAAGTAAAAAAAAAATAATAATAATAACAATAATAATAAATAAATTCTGGGGTTTTTTCAGTAGCCGAGAAAAAAAAAAAGAAGTCAGGATTCTGGCTGATGGGCTCCAGCAGCAACCAGCTTCACAACCACAGATGCGAGTTATGGCGGACAGCTGACGTTCTGGAGAAAGATGTCTGATTTAAGTGACTTTTTACGTGCCAGATGAGACCCCGAAGCTTCCTTTGCACTAATGGAAGAACAAAAGGTGAGTAAATCAGATGAGATAGTTTGATGTCTAAAGCCAGTTATGGCTAACATTTTTCATCCCTCAATCACTACAGCGGTAGTGAAAGAGTTGAGACAACAGCAACTAGCAAGTTAAAATCCGTCTCTAAAATTGTCAGATTTTACCAGGTAGGACAGTGAAGCCATGTCAGGTGTAGTCTCTGGTTCAGGACTGTCTTGACCTGTGAACTCTTAGCAGTCCTGAGTACGTCTCTGTGTGAGGCTCCTGAAGCTCTGACTCCAGCAGCCGCAGCATTTTACCATATGAATATCCTGCCAACTCTTGAATACACTTTGCTGCACAATCCACTCAAGCCTTTTTCTATCACATTTCCTCCTTCCACTCAACTTTCTATTAATATCTTTGTCGACTGCTCTTTACTGATGAGTCTTAAGCAGTGACCTGTTGTGGCTTTCCCTCCTTGTGGACAGTGTCAACTCTAATGACTTCCCTGTTATTATTTGGCCTACAATAGAACAAATCTCTATTGCATTCTTTTTACATTTAATTTCCTAAGAAGCATAATTTTGCTGTAAGCCATGACCATCAAAACATTTGTAGAAATGTGATGCATCATTTTTGGTATCTTTTTTTTATTACGCTCTATGTCATCAGAATATTTCTGGATGGTTTTATCTGACAGTTACTAGGTACCTTTGTGCAGACCTTGTGCCACCTCACAGAGCAAATAAAGACATGCTACACAGATATTAGTCTCTTACTAGTTGGCTTGTTCAGTTCTCATGAAAATAATATATTTTTAAAGCAAACTACATTAAAACTTCAATTTTTAAATGTTGACACTAACCACACTCCTGTTAACTCCAAGATCCACTCAATAGTTGGCAGCCCTGCTTAATCCAAGAAACGTTCAGTGACAAGATGTCCACAGGAAATAACACAGGATAGTAAAACCACCTCATTTTCCCATATTTTCTTCGCCTCTCCTGCTTCCGTTCTGAGGCGCAGGTCACTGACGATGACGACTGTCTCTATTTTGCTCTAGTTTTGGTTTCAGACGTCCGTCCATAACTTCGGCAGCTTGGCAGAGATGAGTGAGGTGGTCATCGTCACTGTTATGTATTTGATAAAACAATACGTTATTCAATGGTACTATTTTGTGTTCTATGTAGAAGTACACCAAGTGTGGTATTGCGCATTGATCTCACTATGTTATTCGGTAAATGTCTAATAAACTAAGTCACGTTCTGCTGAGGTTCTGTCGAGTTAAGTTATGAGAAGAAACATAACAAACTGGCGACGAGATTTAAACGGATCCCCGATGTGTTTGTAACGACAGAGAGGGGGGAAAACCTTTTGAAAGTGACAAAAGGACAAGAAAAGGAGAACAGGAAAACGAAATCAGTTAAAAACCGAGTCCACTTCGGAGTACATCGAAGAGCTTCGGCGGCTGTCGGAGCACTGCCAGTTCTGGGAGGGGCTTTCAGATGCGCTGAGAGACCGTTTCGTCTGCGGGCTGCACAATGAAAGCACACAGAAACGACTCATCACAGAGGATAATCTGACGTTGCATTGGAAATTGCTATATCTATGGAAACTGCAGCAAAAGATGCAGGAGAGCTTCAGGAAAAATTCGCCGTGTTCTGTCAATAAAATGCGTGCGCTGCCTAATGATAAATTACAGATCTGTAATTTATCGCATAACGCTGCTAATTGCTGGTTTAAGGATAAAGAATGTCTCCAATGCAGCAAAAAGGGACATATACAGAAAATGTGTTGGTCAAAACAATATAAGAAAAACAAAATGTGGAAAAAAAAAACAAAACAGGAAACTGCATTAAGTAAATGAGACAGACTCATATTCTTCCCAGGAGCATTTGGCATGCCTTGAGCTGCACACAATACAAGACAAGGAAAAATATGAGGATGCAATTTGGCTCACACCTAAAGTACAAGGGGTTAAAACTGGATACTGGGTCAGCCCTGTCACTGATCTCATTTGAAGATTACAGAGACAAGTTTCCAAATCTGAAACTAAAGCACACCTCAGTGAAACTAAAAACATATGCAGGTGAAAGAATAAGCCCCTTGGGAAAACTAAAAGTGAAAGCGGAATATGAGAAAGATAAATGCAACCTTGAACTTTATGTTCTGAAAAATGGCGGTGTCCCATTATTTGGACGTGACTGATCGAAACACATCAACTGGAAAGAAATAAAGTCCATGAGACTGGCACCAGACCTGAGTGCTAGTTCTTTGGAGGAAAGACTGAAACAGATACCGGTGTTCAAAGAAGGAATTGGCACTCTGAAAAATATTAAAGCACAGATCATATTGGTAGACGACATAAAACCTAGATTTCACAAGGCACATCCTGTACCATATGCTGTACGGCCCAAAGTCGAAGCAGAGCTTCAACGCTTGGAAGAGCAAGGAATACTCACCAAGGTGGAATGGTCAGACTGGGCTACACCTATAGTGTCGGTGAGCAAGAAAACAAGTGACAGTGTGAGAATCTGTGGTGATTTTAAGGTTTCAGTGAACCCAGTACTCTGTGTAGATCAGTACCCACTTCCATGGATAGAAGACATATTCATAGCAGTGGCAGGTGGCAAACACTTTTCAAAAATCAACCTCGCCCAAGCTCATCTACAGATAGAAGTAGAAGAGACATCCAAGAAATATCTAGTGGTAAATACTCACAAAGGCCTATTCCAGTACAACCGACTGGTATTTGGTATCGCCAGTGCTCCAGCAGTATGGCAACGTGCCATGGATCAGTCTTCTGCAGGGCATTCCAGTAACACAATGTTTTCTGGATGACATTATTGTCACAGAAGAAACCCATTTAGCCTACCTAGCAGAAGTCCTGGCCAGCCTAGAAAAATATGGACTGAGAGCAAACAAAAAAAAGTGTGAGTTCTTCAAAGATGCCATTGAGTATTGTGGACATCAAATCGACAAGTATGGACTCCACAAAACCAAAAACAAAGTTACAAAAGACTGTAAAAAGGCAGTCTTTTTACAAAATGCAACAAAATACTGCTGCATAATGTTGTAATGTTTAACAAAAACACTACAACATTAACCAAAGCACAGCATTAACGAAAACACTACAACGTTAACGACAGCACTACAACGTTAACGACAGCACTACAACGTTAACGAAAGCACCACAACGTTAACGAAAACACCACAACGTTAACGAAAACACCACAACGTTAACGAAAACACTACAACGTTAACGAAACGGAAGAGGTACATCCCAGTGGGAGACCTAAGAAATCGCTGATTGGACTACAGCTCGTTTTACTTTTGAACCTGAAGTTATTCTGGCGTGCTTCGTTTGAATGAGAAGCAAACAAACGGGAATACGGTCACTTCGCCATGTATTGCCCAAACTGTGGAAAAAAGCTGGTGAAGCCATAACCAAACTTTTGTAGCAGTTGTGGCAAGAGGCTTCAAGAAATTTGTATGGAAGATACTCTGGTTTAATAATATTTTAAAGGCATTATGAGCCATTTAATTTGGTCAGATATCAACTGTAATATATTTAATGACGTGTTGACATTTCCTAATTTCTTTGAGCATTTCAGTTGTCAACTCTTGTGTCCCTCGTGTCCCTGGATACCACTGGACTTATGCATCTCGGTTAGGCGAAAAGGGTTCATATTATTTCGTTTTAACAAGCTCTAGTGACTTTAGAGTTGGGCAGATTCATAACTTGGCTTAATTGAAAGCCGAGTGTTTCCCCTTTTAAGATGACACCAAAATTTATATTATAGAGCTTTGACAAATGCCTCTTCTATGCAACCCTTCTTCTTTCAAATGAAGTGAAACGCTTACTAAGTGACACATCGTGGTTGGTCCGGAGCATGTCCGGTATCACCACATATGTATGTCCTGACTCAAAATATTCTCAAATAGTAGTGGTAAGGTTTGGATCACGGAGCACATTAATGTTTTTAAAAAACACGTTGAAGCCAGAATAACTTCCGGTTCAAAAGTAAAACGAGCTGTAGTCCAATCAGCAATTTCTTAGGTCTCCCACTGGGACGTACCTCTTCCGTTTCATTAAGGTTGTAGTGTTTTCGTTAATGTTGTAGTGTTTTTGTTAATGTTGTAGTGCTTTCCTTAATGTTGTAGTGTTTTGCACCTCAGCACACAGGAGTAGACTCATGCCTGAAAAAGCTGCGGTGCTTCTGCTTATTAAAAAGAATCTTCCCACAATGTTCAACTAGTACTATGTATTTGGCATGTGTAAATGCTGTTCAACATTTTTGCCTGTTCAAATCAAATGCACTTTAATTTCCTGTTTTTCATTTCAGGGTTTTTAAGACCATATTAATATTGTTTAAGTGCATACAGGAATTGGTAGATATTGTAAGGACCAGGGGCGCCGTAAAGGGGGTAGAAAGTTAGGACAATTCCAAGGGCCCCTGACTCCACAAAACAAAAAGAAATAGTTTTGTTTTTTTCTTCATAGAAATAGAGAAAAAAATTGTGGCCTTGTCAATTACAAAATTATCGTGTTTTTTAAAATTGTTTTTATCAGTAAAGAATAAATGTTACCACTCCCAGACCAAAACAAACACCTTCAAATTTACACTGACACCCCCCTTGAATCTGCATGAAATGTTTCCTTTCTGCTTGCTGACGGTGTTCACCAGCAGCATTCAGTAGAAGACAAGACCGACTGTGGCAAGAAAAATAATAAAGTCAAGTCTTCAAAAGGAGAGAGAGAACCCAAAAACATGTTTCCACAATTTAGTCAAGTGACAAGTGTGTTGTTCCATAGTTCAATGTCATTTTGGATTAAAGCCGCCACCATGTCCATTTTGTTGACTTATCTGATCGAACTTGTCCTACAGCGTATTACATACAGACTTCAAAATCACTCAGGGCACTCTTGAGGCATTGTAGGTCAAAAGTTGTCCTACAATTTTTTGTACATCAAAGCATGTGGCCGTGGCTAATTGTCAAACTTTGACTATTCGCCATGAAATAGCGTGCAAGGTACAATAACTTCCACATACAAGGCCACCACTGCATCAGACTTTCTATGTCTCATTATAGACCAGCCCTGATCAGTCACATGGTCAATTGGTGACATCAAATAAGCTCCGCCCCCTTCCAGCAGGAAGTCACCTGTTTTTTTTTGCCGGATGTTTTACTTTTACTCTTTGATTCATATGGGTTTAATCCTGTGCCAACTGACATAAAATGAAATGATGATGAACTCCGTCAATACTGGCTGCTGGCTGAACCACGTGGCGTGGCCGAATGGCGAATTGCAGTCCCTCTCCGTATGCATACGGTCGTCTCTAAATCACTTATGAATCATCTGATTCGCAATAAACTTTTTATGATTGACTTTTGTCAACATGTAAAGAGCCCAATAGTATTCAATTTTAATTTGACTCCACTGATTCATTCATTTTTATTGATTACAATATAGCATTTGTTAATCCCGCGACGCTGAAACTGTTCAAGGCTGCTTGCAGCTTTAATTCTATTTGTTACCTTTTACTGGCCTCAATTTCAGCTCATTTAATTTACTACCTTTTACTACTGTGTGGAAACCCTGAGTAAATATCTGATTTATCCTGCACAATAGAATCGTCTTATAAACACAAGAGGTTTCAGTGTTAAATTGAACTATAGAACAACATACTTGTCACTTGACTAGTCAACTTGTCACTTGACAAAATGGTGGAAACATGTTTTTGGGTTCAGTGATGATATAAGAAAGTTCAGTTTGGAAATGTAAAGCGATCTTTTAGTTTCACTTTTTCTGTGCCGTTTCACCTGTTTCCATCTCATTTCAGTTTGCTGCACAGTTTCACCTGTTGTCACCGTATCTGATCAACTCATCGTCATGGCGTCGCCTCTTCACAATCTGTTGCAACCAGTGGATCAGCAGCTCCAATCGTGTGACATAAGTTGATAGAGAAATGAAATACAGAGAAAAGACAACAGTAATATTTGATCATTTCTGGCTTCAAAGCCTGTTTTACACTTAACCAAATCTCATTATTTCTCAAGGTAATGACTGACTGTGGTGACCAAGAATTTTTTGGTGTGTGCACAACTAAACGGATAGTTGCGCACATACCTGTTTAGGTGAACGTCTTACTGTAAAGCTCGATTTTTGTTCACTCGTTTTCTGGCCTTCATTTGTGACCATAAAGAGGCAGAGGGACATTCACTTAGTCTATAGATTTTCGTGAAAATGGTAAAATGCTAAAACAATAAACAATTGAGAGAGTATTGATGAGAACCCGTGGTGAAAAGATTAATTAGGTTGTTTGGGTCGGGGATAGGCTAAAACTCCGGAAAGGGTCGTGTTGTCGATAGGTGTAGCTGGGGATCACGTGGTGTTATTAGTGATTGTAGATCACCTGTTGCTCACCTGGTGATTTGGAGTGA